>PVIU01012170.1:0-61259 GCA_004026605.1 Ondatra zibethicus
AGGGTCAGCTTTTAGATAACCCCCTGGTCACTCGTGACCAGCAACTGATGTGAGCTGAGTTAACTTTTAAATGATGGGATGTATGTGACATTTTGTTTATGCATTGTCCCATACCCTTCCCTGCTATGCAAAACTGGCAGTATCAGGAGAATACAGAGTTTCAGTAATCACCATCAGCAAGTACCAGAGAGAAACAATAGGCTAAAAACAAACACTAGTTTAGCTGAAAAACTCTGTTAATGGAAATTGCAAAGAAAGGCAATTTGTATCTGAGTTTTACCTCAAGATTATAAAATTATTTTGTTCATGTCTAATGCTCGCTTCCTGTATAAAAAGGGGAGTTTGAAAACAGCCCATTGCCACAGCCTTACAAGTCTATCTCTGGCTGTCATCTCAGCTAGCTGATAAACTTTATGTGCCCCATGGAGATTTATTTTTTTTTTAATTTTTTTTCCTGAAATAACGTTTGCTCCTGTCTTAGTAAACTTTGGTGGTCTATTCCCCATCTTTTCACGATCCCTGTAGACTCAACAGTATATATGTAATTGAGTTAATTATCAGCAGGAAACCTTTGAAAATTCTGCTGTACTCATATATTCCTAAAATAAACTTCTGGTATCAGGGTGTCAAAGTTCGAACAATACAGGCTACTCATGTATGATGGAGCTGTCTTCTTCTTGCCTCATGTAGAACAACACTCTGCTGCCTGTGTTGTTTGCAGGGACTCACAAAACTGGTGCCCAATGTAGGGCTTGATTCTTTGAGAATGAAAGAAAACCTTTCTTTCAACACAATCAGGGGGTAGGGTTTGAGTCCTCTCACCCAAAACTGATCATAAGTGAGAGAGCGAAGTAAGCTTCATGAGGCAGGACTCTGGCAGGTCCCCTGGTGGGAGGGAGATAGCATCAGGTGGGAGACAGACAGATACGCCATGTGGACAGAGCTTGGGTATAGGGTTTATTTAATGGGTAAGAGGATTATGAGGTGAAGATAATATATATATATATATATATATATATATATATATAGAGAGAGAGAGAGAGAGAGAGAGAGAGGAGAGATGGGGAGAAGGGGAGGCAGTAGTTACCTCTTCAGAAGAGGGGCAGACAGAGATTGAGGGAGGATGGAGAGATGTGAGATCAGCTTGCCTAGGTGGGAAGGGGAGACTTCAGGTGGGCAGAGCTTGTCTTTTAAAGGGACAGGGTACCCAGATGACACAGAAGGTGAGCAAAATGATAACACTTAGTCTTCTGAGACAAAACATTCTATATTATAACTGAGATGTTTGTTAAGATCCAGAGGAACAAAAGATTCAGTGTTTTTATTTTTATTTTTTTATTTTTTTATTTTTTTATTTTTGAGACAGTGTTTCTCTGTGTAGCCCAGGCTCTCATAGAATTTACTCTGTAGATCAGGCTGGTCTTGAACTCAGGGCGATCCACCTGCCTCTGCTTCCCCAGTGCTGGGATTAAAGATTTGACCTTAATACTTAGTTTTCTAAAGAAGGAACCATAGATGTTGATAATTGAAATCCATAGGAACTAATGTAAAAAGAATCCATGAGAAGGGAGATCTCTGTCAATTATTTTACAAGATGGAATATGGTAATGCTGGTAGCCAATCTAGGCAGTTTGGGGATTTGTCTCCTGAGAGAGCTGACCTTAATTCAGGGTCTTCGGGCCAATCAGCAGCCCTTTCCACCCCATTTCCCCAAACTCAAGCTCAGAACTGGATCTGATGCAACACCTGAGTTCCACAGAATAGCAGTTGGAGTTCCACTGTCCTAAGACCTTAGTTGTTAATTTATTGTTTTGTTTTATTTATTTATTTTTTTCCAATACTGCAGGAATAACAGAGTAAAAGCATTTGTTTCACCGCATGGATTTCCACAGGCATTTTAAGATGCTGCAATGAGGAAAAGTATTTTGTTAGACCACATTTCTCAGAAGTTGGCACACTATCCTCTCCACTTGTGTTGTGAACACAATATTGTCCTGGGGACTCAGCTGCCTTCATTCCTTCAAGTAGTAATGATGGCAGTGACAATGACGATGAATTCTTCTGTTGGCAAAAACTATAGTCTTTTGTGTTAACCTTGACTTTGGGTGAAGGTGGCAGCTTCCTCCCAGCAGCGGTTCCTGCATTGCCCCAGGCGTGCTTGGGTGGAGCTTCAGTTAACTGTGGCCCTATAAAGAGTCCTTGACTACTTGACCAACCCCAACTCAGAAACTTTCTTTACAACTGTGACTGGGTTCCTCACTTTTCGTTTAAAGAAACACTTCCGCAAATACGGGTTTCTCCCTCTCCCTGACTCCTGTAAATGTTTTAAAACTTCTCAGAGAAAAAAATATGTATTTTTATATGTTTAAGGCCAAATCTCTCTAATGCCAGAGTGTTTGTTTCTTGCTCCTGTCCTACCTGTTCTTTTTTTTCCCCTACTTCAATAAGAACTCTGTTTTTTCTCAAGTGTCTTCTGTTCTTTCTCTTCCACATGACACAAAGCTCAGGGTAAGAGCTGAGAAGAACAAAACTGTATTTAGTTGGTGAGAGCACCTGTTATTTTCTCATCACAGCAACACATGACAAGCTGTCTGATTTCCCAAGCTAGCAAACTCTAACTATGAGCTTGCTTCGGCGTTTATTCTTCTCAGTTGGAAGTCAGGAAATAAATGTGAAACACCTCCCAAGACGTCAATTAGAAGTGATTGAAGACAGTATTTATATAAAGCAGGTACAAACAAGTTATGAAGTAACACTCCTCTTCCCTCCCTCCCCTGTTTGCCTTCCAAGTACTCCCCCTTCCTTCTCTTCTTCCTCTTGATTACAGGCTTGAACTCCCTGTCAGTTCCAGAAGCCAAAAAATGGTGTTCTTTTGGCTATCTGTAGGCTTTTAACTCTTTCATTTTACTTATCCCCATTTTCCCTATGTGGACCATAGTGGCTTAAACTGCAGCAGCCAGGTCCCACACAGGCTGAATTTTCAGAGAACAGTTAGTCCTTAGTCCGTGATGGAAGCCCAGAAATGCTCTTCTAATATCAGCAAAGGAATCAGCCATAGCCATAAGCTGAATCAACTCTGTGACAAGGGGCAACATCACTCGAGCAAAGGTGAGTAATCCTCTCTTTTCCATGCCATTTTTCTAATCAGGGCTGTTAATGGAAGGTACTGCCCATAATGCGCACAGTGCCCACAATGCCCATGATGGAGTGGGTCTTCTTACATCAATTCAGACAATCAGGACACTCTTCAGGTGAGGCTCCCCACTCAGGTGATTTTAATTGGGGACAAACTGACATTGAAACCAACCATAGCTGCACATAAATAATCAAGGGCTTTCTGCAAAGGACTGTGGTAATTCAGGAAGTAGCAGCAAGAACTGATAACTAGGATTGGGAGAAATTAAAAGAGATAACCAAGCAAACTAACAGCCTACTGATTGGAGAAACAAAATCTTTGCTAGTTTTTCACCTGATGGGGAATGTACAACTAGAATCTAAAGAACTAAAAAAATTAATTGCCCCAAATCTTATAATTGTTAAGTGGCAAATGAGCGAAACCATGCTAAAAAGAACAAATGGATGATAAATACATGAATAAAAATATTCAACATTCTTAATCATCAGGGAATGCAAATCAAAAGTATTTCTGTCTTATGATTCCTCTAGCACGTTCAAAGTTTCAGGTCTTTTAAGAGTTTTGATGCATTTTTTTGTACAGGGTGAAAGATAGGGATTTAGTTTATACTTCTTATTGTGGATATTTAGTTTCCCAGCTTACTGAAGAAGCAGTCTTATCTCCAATTAACATTTCTGGCACTTTTTATTGAAAATCAGTAACTGCAGCTATGTGGGTCTATTTCTGAGTTCTTTGTCCTATGGTATGTGTTGGAAGATATGTTCCTGTGCTAGTTATTACTACTACTACTGTGACTTTGTAGTACAATTTGAGATCAGGTATTGTGTTGCCTTCCTGAGCAATCCAGTTTTGTTTATTTTTGGTGTGTGTGTGTGTGTGTGTGTGTGTGTGTGTGTGTGTGTGTGTGTGTTGTCATATGAATTAAGGATTTCTTCTCCATTTTTGTGAAGAAAGTCACCAGAAGCTGGATAGGTATTTAATCTATGGGTTGTTTACAATGATGAACCCATTTTCATTATGTTTATTATGCTGATCTTTGGGAGTGGGAACTCATTCCATCTTTTAGTATCTTAGGTAGGTTTTGAGGCTATTGTGAAGGATATTATTTTCCTGATTTATTTCTTGTCTCTTCTGGTATATGGAAAATTTACTGCTATTTTCATGTTCTTGTTGTTGTTGCTCGTATCCTGTTACTTTAATTTGTTAGATCTAAATATTTTCTGCCTGTTGGGGACTTCTTTCCCTATTCTCAACACATTTATTTATTTATTTTGCCTTATCATTATAGGTATAGCTTCAAAGTATATTTAATAAGAGTGAAAAATATAGACACTTTAGTCTCTTCCAAAACTTTAAGCAATTGATTTCTATTTTTCCCACTTTGTGGCATGCCGGCTATAAATTTGGCTGTTGTATTGATGTATATGCCTTCTAGTCTCAGTTACTTCAATGCTTTTATCATGAATGAATGCCAAATACAGTTCTCAACGTGTTTCCCAATACTTCTTTGGTTTTCATTAATATCTGTTATGATAAACTACTTTTATTTCTAAGTATATTAATTTGCATCTACTTTTGGCTAAGTATGTCAAGTGTTTAATAATCTTATTTGCCATGTAAAAGAACCAACTCTGTGTCATTGCATCTTTGTACTGTTCTTTTAGTCTCTATTTCATAAGTTTCTTGTATGCTTTTTATTATTTCTTTTTTTATGTTTTTGGCTTTTGTTTTGGTTTTTTGAAACGTGGTTTCTCTGTGTAGCCCTGGCTACACAGGTACTCAGTTTGTAGGCTAGGCTGGCCTCGAACTCAGAGATCTGGCTGCCTCTGCCTCCCTACTGCTGGGACTAAAGGCACATACCACCACCCGGAATAGTTTTAAACATTTAGTGCTTTGGGGGGTTTGATTTGCTCTTGTTTTCTAAAACTTTGAAGTATACCAAGTTATACAAATTCAAATTTTAAATATAAGCAGTCATGACTATAAGCCTTTTAGCACTGCCTTTCCTTTAGCCCAAGCTCCCTGATATTTTTATTTTAATTTGATTCTACTAAGAATTTAAAAATTTTCTTCCTAATTTCTTCAAGGACCCACTAATTATCTAAGAGTATATTGCTTAATCTTAATATTTGTCTCTCCCAATTTATTTGTAGTTTTAGCACATAAAAAGTTTATATGATAAAAGAAATTATTTTCTGTCTTTGTTTTTGTTCATACTTGCTTTATGGTCTAAAATGTTATCTATTTTGAGATTTCAGGACCTGTTGGAAAGGTTTTGTATACCATAGCTGTTGAATGGAAGGTTCTGTAGATGTCTTTTGAGCCTATTTGACCTCTGTTGAAGTTTACCTCTGAAATTTCTTTGTTGAATCTTCTGGTGATTCCCTTGCAGGCTTTACAGCAGGCAAGGAAAAAAAAATGATTTGGGAAGAGACAAAAATGAAACTCAGTTCAGTCCAACTTTATTATAGCCAATGATGGATCAAGACTTCTAGAGTCTGGCCCAAATCATATTTCTTTAGCCATATTTAATGCCCTGCACAAATTTAAATGTTCAGCATTCAGTATTCAGCTAACAATTAGCTCAGTTGCAAGTATACACCAACTTAAGACATGTTTACATTGAGAATCCTTACAAAGACCATCTGGCTCCTTCCACAAGAATGGGGACTGTTGACTCAGAGATAGTGCTTAAGATTTAGGGTCTGGGAACTAAGGTAAACTTAATGCCTATGGGTGTCAGGATTATCCTAGCCCTAAGATAACATGAAGGTCACTTAAACTGTTGTAAAGTACAAGTGACATCACTTGTAAGAGTGAGTTTTATGGTCTAAAAACAATACTCAAGATTTAGGGGGAAAGGTCTGGGGTTAGTAAAACTGTACATTGTGGGAGATATGGGCAGAGCCCAAATCAGACAGCAAAGGTTCACCAGGTTGTAAAACTAAGTCATTCCTAGCATTTCAGGAAGAACAGCTACACACCTCATTCCATTGAAGAGGTAAACTGTGTGTTCAATTTTCCTCGCTTCTTCGGTGCTTATATATGCACACAAGGTCTTTTCGTCCTTTAGCTCTCCCCATTTCTAAGTTTGTAAAGTAAAAATAGTGGCCATAATAGAGGCCATGGTTGAACGCATTGCCTTTATGGCTAGACTGATTAATATAGGCAACCATAAGAAAATTATGAGCATCTAACAGAGGACCAAGGAAAGGGGAAGATGATTTTAGCTATGAGGACCATTCAAAAGTCACTTGAGAGATTTTATCTACCTCTTTGTACAAGTCATTACTTTGACCATCAATAGCCTGAGAAAAGTCTGACACATTAAAGTAACATATGCCGGGAAGTTGTTGACGACCAAGGTTATGCTAATCTATCGTAGCTCTGTTTTATAAAACTGTGGTCCTCAGTTCATCCATTTATCATCCATTTATTTACTGATTTTTGTTAATATTTTTTTTGCTGTAGTATCAGTGGTTTAGTAATCAGAGGCCATTTTAGATACTTCTTTTTGTATTCTAATAACTAATCCTGGAAGAGACAATAAAAGAGCTGAAGTGACTGCAACCATTGCAGGATCTAATAGATGTAAAGAATTATCACAATTTTTAGGGAGAGTGCTCTTAATTTATCAATTGGTTGTGAGGGTATACTGAGAAAAATGAGTATAGTATATCCTATTTCACATAAGCCTTTATAACCCACAGGAAAGGCAGTATAAATTCTACTTTTTTTTAAAGGTCCATTCCCAAAGGTAGTTGTTTAACAGAGGGAAGGACGTGATTGGAATAATGAGGGATATAATTACATTAAAAGCATGAACAATGTGATAAAAACACCATTGATAATATCAGGGGAAGCTTTCTGAATATGGGGTCAGTGAATTCTATATTTTCCCCTGTTAATTGTACATAATGCTATGAGTAATGCCTGTGTCATAAAAATTTATTTTTAGCAGCCCAGGAATTGATGGGTCAAAAAAGAGGTTGTTCTTGTTGATTGCCATGTGCCAAATGAACCAGAGGTTATTTTCTAGACCATTAGTAATAGATAGCATTGTTTTAGGTACAATAATATCAACTTTGGTAAGCAATACATCAGACAATCCTTTTTTTCTTTTTAAGTCTTTCTGTAACTATAGTTCCCATTGTCAGAGCTTTTTTAAAGAGTACTTAATTATGCTGAAATCTGTACTATTATGCTTTGACTGATGCATTAGATTAGTCCAACCAAAATATCCCCATTCATGCCATTATTTTTCTATCTTTTAGTCAAGCAGTTGGTCCTATAGGATGAAAACAATCCTTATCTTGGCAAAACACTATCACACTCTCTCCTATCACAGGTGTGCCTTTCATACTCCCTGACAACAAGCCCTTGGATTCTGTATTGGCAAGCTGAGAATTAGCATGCAATATAGTCAGCAAGCAAAACAGCAGCATTTTTTTTTTTTTTTGGTCAGTCATATAGTGATTTTGTTTCTCCAGAGTCTCAGCTTGATGAGTTAGATTCTTGATATTTCCCCAAGTCATCAGTTTATTCTTCCTCTTGGGGTGTCTCCTTTTGATGGATTTGCCATCTGCCTTCAGATGTTTTATTTGTTCAGTGGCTGTGAATGTCCTGGTTGAACACTTCAGATTTGAGACTTTGTTCGTTCTTCTGTAAAGACGCAAACATAACCTTGCGCAAACATATTAACAGGACACTAGGTTCTTTCTTTTTATTTAGCATTTGCTTTAGTTGTGACTCCTTTAGGGCAAAAGTGCTTTCAGGCATTGCTGACCTCATGTCATGCCTGTGTCTATGCTCTGTATTTGACTAGGTACAGAGAGGCATTATGCATGACTGTAGTGAGTTTTAGCACCGATCCCTACATACCTGATAGCAGAGAATGTCCAAGTCACAGACAATCATGGTTTCAGGTATCAGAGAAAAATTTTATCCATTAACATAACTGTATAACATATGGGGATATAAGTGGATGTAGCTTCTTACCCCTTTGTAATTTTTTTGTAAAATTTGCCAAGTAAGTATTTGATGGTGTTTTTTTTTTTTTTTATAGCTTTACCCTGTGTGTAGTAAGGGATTTTAGTAACATGATTGATATTAAAATGTCTTAAATTATTTCTAGCATAAGTAGAATCGTTATTAACACTCATTTGTAATGAGTACTAGAAAGGGCATCTAGAGCTACTTGACAAACTCAAGTTCCAGATAAGACCTAAGAGTGCTTTCTCGAGTTTCCAGGACCTTATGTTAAGTCTGGGTCTACGTTCCGTACCTGACTGGTTCAGGTTCAAGTTCTGCATTAGAAGTTTGGAGTAAAATAATATCTTTCTATTGTAGAAAAATGACTTTAAAATAAGGTTAGTCTTTGTGAGCTTCTTAAAAATTATCTTTCTGGAAAGTGTCTGATCATTTACAGATCAAGAGCAAATAAAAGATTTTAAAAAACAAAATCTATTCAAATAACAGTGATCATTAAATTTTTTTAAATACTTAAAGTTATAAGATTTGAAATCTTTAAAATTCAGGGCAATTTTAATTTTGAGCTTGAGAATCTTTAATTAGGTAGGAGAGTATTAGAAATACCCTAGAAGTAATTATAGGAAACCTTGAAGGATAAAATAATTGAGGTTTTTTCATATAAGCATCAAAGTTTAAATCCAGCTGATATTGTAAAGAAAAACAAAAATTGTGAATAATATCAAATTATTCCATTCGATGGAGGAAGGTTACTAGGAGGCTTCCGATTGTGTTACAGTCTGTAGGCAATGTTATGTCACAGATTCTCAGGCTGTACCAAAATAATTTTAGGCAAAAATTCTTCAAAATGATCTAATTCTTATTAATTGTATTTTTGGTTGAACTCCCTTTGACCTTCAAGGAAATTTGGGAAACATGTAATTGTATTTGTAATTTTTGGCCTTCATATTATGCAGAAGAAATATTTTAAAAATTTTTCTATTTTAATGTACTCTTAGTTTTAAATTCATCCCAAGCTTGTTTATGTTATTTTCATTTTTTGTTATGTTATTTTAAAATGTAAATTTTAAATAAATATAAATTTTTTTGTTATGTTATTTTAAAATATAAATTTTAAAATAAAGTTTTAGTTATAAAAGACAAAATAAAATCTCTCATTTTGTTAATGATGTTAGTAGATTATTAGATGGATGTATCATTTGACCATGCAATCATCTATTAAATATACCTTACTTTAAGCAAACTTTGTTAGGTTTAACCTTGAAAACATATATAGAAGATCAAAGCTTGTCTTTTTAAATGAATCATATTTGTGCTTAGTACAGATGTTGCTATTCAGCACAAATGGGACCCTAGCAGGTCCTATGGTAGGTGAAGACCACATGGGTGAAAAACAGACACATACGCCATACAGACAGAGCTTGAGTGTGGAGTCTGAGAAAAAGGGAATGGGAACGGAAGAGAGAATGGGACGGACAGAAAGACAGAGAGAGGAAAAGAGAGAAAGAGAGACAGAAAAGCTACCTCCTCAGAGAGAATGGCAGAAAAGAGAGAAGGGAGTGGGCGGAGCTTGTCTCTTACCTGCACCTGCATACAGACTAGGACCCTGGGCTGGCCAGGGTATGGCCTGTGTTCATCCTTCCAGATGACAGGGCAGGCCAACATAATGCCTGAATTCTAACAATGTCTAAAAATAGTTGTGACCACATTAAAAAATTTGATCATTTATAAGGTGATTGACTATTAATTTGTATGTCTTAATTATCTTTAACAGTTTAAAACAAGTTAGCAGCTTTCATAAGATTAGGACCTTACAGTTTTAGACAGACATCTGTAAGTTAATTTTTTAAACCTAAATATACCTTTATAACCTTAGGAATTTATCATACAAAAATCCATTCTAATCCAAAAGACCTTGGAGACTTATCATTGTCTCTTCAGTCTAAAAAAAAGATCTAATAAGAAATAGAGACTTAGTGAGACCAAGCTTTAAAGTCTTGTCTTATACTTTATATCACATGGTCGTATTAAGATGGCAGTGAAATTGCATGCCTTGTATTTTTTAACCTTCATAAAGATGGCTCCCAGGCACATGTTCTTTTTATCCTCATGAGGCATCGGCTAGGATGAAGACAAATCATGTGGCTGTTATTTTTTTTAAAAAAAATCCATTTCACAAGCTTTGAGGCAGCCAGTGGACCTAATTTTTTAAGCGAGAATTGAACCATATCCATGTGATTCATATTTATATATATGATACCTAATAAATAAATTAATTAATTGTATAGATTTAACTATCAGCCTTTTGTTACAAGTTACAGCTAAATTTTTGTTACAGATTTTATAGATTTTCTTTTAACTATACCTAAGGGACTTATAAATCTTGAGATAAAGAGTATGTAGAACAGAGAGATAGATTTATCCTCTGTGTTAACTTACACATGAGGTCAGTTAAGATTGGGCCTTAATCTTTTTTCAGGATACCGGTACATTTTGGGTGAGGGTGTGCAAACTGGGGATCCAAAGCTAACAATTATGACTATAAGATGGATGTTTTTAGTTCATCTAAGAAAACTGTCATCTGAATTTAAATAAATAGCAGAGTCAGTTAAAATATTTAGTGACTAAGAAACATCTAATACAAGCTGATTGATTATAGCAAGCTTAGACTTTTGAGCTATGTCACCTGGGATGCATACAGTTGTCTAGGGGCATGTGAAATTTATATATAGACTACATCTATAAAAACATTTAAGTCAGTCTCTATTAGATTTAAAATCCTAGTTATATAGAATTTTTTAGATGTAATTTTAGGTAATTCCAATGGGGTATCTTTAAAAATCTTTAGAGAGAAAATTTCAGATAACTATTTGTAGAATCCAGGTAACATGTTAATGCAACCTGTCAATTATTATCAGTGTGAAACAAATGATCAACCTGTATTTTATCTAATGGCACAATAATTTCGATCACATATATACATATATATCTGATATACATATAATAGATAATAGATAATACTTTTTATCAGTAAGGGATTATTTTGAGTTACTACTTCAGCAATTGCAGTATTTAATAAGCTTAGAGCCTGCTCTGCTTTAGATGTTGTATTGGTTGCAGAATTTAACCGAGAGCTTTTGGAAAGCAGCTTGAAGAGCAGGGTCAAATCTCTAGTAGTTATAAACACATAAGAGAATTCACAATGATACGGCCTTCAAATTTTAAATTTTGTTCTCACAATGAACATTAAGCATTGATGTAAGTATTAATTAGATGACCAGGAGAAGACGACATCCTCCGTATAATGTATGACTAATAATTCTAGAAATTTAAACAGCTTTGGTTTAGTGCTTTATGTTCTGATTGTGATTTTTCTATATTATAAGTTGGGCTCGTTTTAAATTTTTTATTTCTACCGTGAAGGGACCATTGATAGTAGGTTATTCCTGCAAGGGGGAAAAACAAAAAAACATTTACCATAAAGGAACCTTTAACATTGAGTTATTCCCGCTATGAGGGAAAAAGAAAAATATTTATACAAAATCAAGCAAACAAATGAAAAAAAAATCCTAAATTCTGAGGCAGCCAAGCTAGCTCATGCTGTAGTGGTGGATTTCCACAGTTCATTCCTTGGAGCTCACTCCACTCCACCAGACCCTGAAAGCCCTAAAAGCTGCAGGCGGAGGACTTCAAGTTCCAGCCAGGTCACTCACGGGGCTAACAGTCCCAGTGGGCTCTGTGATCACTGCGAAGCCTGAGGGACCGAGTCCTGTTCAGCCCCTCCTGCCAAGACCTGCCACAGTGTGTGACAGAAAGATTCTCTCTCTCTTCCTCCCTGCCATTCTCCTTTTCCTTTCTTTTTTCATCCTGAGACATTCCAAACAATACATTACTGTAATCCAGCTTGTAAAATAATTAAAGTGGATTTTATTTCCCTTTCACAGACTGCGTATATAAAGTTGAAGAGCTGTTGCTCTGAATATTTTCCTTCGTTACATCTTAACTAATATCTCCGTAACTATACAAAATGCTTTGTCTCAGAGGACTGAGAAGAACCCATGTTTATTTCCACTCTCTCACTTAAGGTTGCGACAACTTGGGTGAGAGGACCCAGTTTCCTAAACCCCTAAATTCTATCTAAAAAAAAACTTTTCTTACCCTCTCTGAGGGTCTGTGCCCCATGTTGCAGGACCATCTGTGGTATTCCCCTGCAGATTTTACAGCAGACAGGGGGGAAAAAAACAATTCAGGAATGAAACAGTTAAGTCCAATTTTATTGTATGGATGGACCAGGACTTCTAGAGTCTGACCCAAATGTTTTTATCATTTTACTTTAGCCATATTTAAGCACAGCACAATTTTTTTTTAAAAATATTCAGATAATAATTAACCCACTACCAAGTGCACAACAATTTAAGATATGTTTACAGCGAGATTCTTTACAAAGTACATCTGTCATCTTTCACAAGAATAGGTCCTCAGAGATAGTGTTCAATATTTGGGGGTCTATGGAACTTGACTGAGGTAAGCATAATGCTGTGTGTGTCAGGATTGGCCTGCCCTAAGATAGCATAGAAGACACTTCGGCTGTTGTAAAGTTCAAGTGACACCACTCGTAAGAGTGGGCTTATGCTCTAAAAGTATTGCTCAAGATTTACGGAAAAGGCATTGGATCAGTAATAACATAAATTCTGTGAGATGTGGGCAGAACTGTCTCAACAGAGAGCACAGGATCACCAGGTTGTAAAAGGACATCATTCCTAGCATTCCAAGGAGAGCAGCTACACACCTCATTGCACTGAAGAGCAAGCTGTGTGTTTAACTTTCCTGCTCTCTCCAGGGCTTATCTGTGTGCACAAGGCTTTTTGTCCTCTAGACTCGTCTATAAATTGTATAATCTATCTGTTGATGAGAGTGAACTTTAGAAGTCACCAGGTATTATCATATCTGAACCTGAAATTGGATACAGCTGTCACTGCGTATATTTTTGTTGTATCTTCTTAGTGGGTTGTTCTCTTTACTGGTATATAGTTACTTTCTTTATTTCTTTTAATTTTTACTATGAATAAACATAGCTTGTATTTGTTGTATTAGCTTCTACTCATCTATGGAAGTTTTTATATAATGTGAACAGCTTATAGTGATTTGATTTTGTATTTTAGTTCATTTAAACCATACTAAAAACGAGGTAGCTCCCTAACATGTACAACAAATGCCTAATATGTATTAGTTAATAAATAACTTACTATAATCCCACATTGAGTATTTGAACTCAGATCTCTCTGACACAAATGTGTTATATGAAATTGTTGTACTAAGTTTCCATTTTTTTCTCAAGTTTGGGGGGAGCATTGTATGCAATGGCTCACTTCTTTCCTGACCTAGGTGTTCTGATGCTCTGCTAAGTCTTACATTGTTCTAAATGGAGCAGGCTTTAATAATGAATATATTGTGTCTCAACTTTCCAACACTGGAGTGGCTGTCCACTTCAGACTTTAGACTTGAGTTTCAGACCCCCACAAATTTAATGTCCTCCTTTCAGTGGTTTTCCGCATTACTTATGAGAAGTATAGAATTAATGGCTAGTAAATTAATAACTATTTACATCGTAATGGAAGGTAAGTGGAAGTTTCAATGATCTCACCTGGGAAACATTAGCTTGAGAACTTGCCTTTCTGTTGAAATAATTGGAAATTCACAGTGTTCTTTTCTAATAAGAGACAAAAAAGCAGAAAGAACAGTGTAGGCAGAGCTAGATGAAAATCTCTAGACTTCAAAGCAGCACTCTTATACAACTAAATCTGACAGAGGTTTATCGGAAATAGAGACATTCAGGCGGTGAGTTGAATTGATTCAGGTCCCGGAGCCTTTTACCGAAAATAAAGGATTTGGCAGAAAGAGCAGACAGCCATGCTCTGTGTCAAAACAGTCTGGCCAGGACTAAGGGCTTTTCCTCATACTTAGCAGCTCCTATAAGCCTCAGGAGAGCCTAAAAATGCTGTATCTAACTTAGGCATTTTTTAATTAAATAAGATATGCAAATATTCCTCACATTATGGTTAGCTAATAAAAGCAATTTTTATTTTGTGATATTAAATTTTAGCTACTTTACCATACTTTAGATTAAATCCTCCTTTCACACCACTTCTTTCGTATGGGGTCCTGACAGCTGTTCTGGCAGGGAAGCAAGCTGGGAAGATCTGAGAATGGAAACAAGGTTCAGATGACTTCAGCAACCTGGGTCAAGACTTCAGGAAGTCTGATGACAGGCAATTCATTGCCAATATATTTAAAACACAGAACAATGTGGGAGAAAAAAAATAAGTGTCCTGTCCAGATGTAATACATTCCCTGGTGCACAAGAAAGAGTACTTACATTGAAACTTGACACAGGATACATGTCATTTCTTCCAAGAAGATGGGTTCTAGAGATAGGCTACCTGCACTAGCTTAAGGACCCTAGGGAAGGCTCTGGCCAGGTCTTGGTCATAGAGATAGTCATAGAGATAGAAATAGGACCTCTTGTCCTGGTGGTGGGAGCTTGGGGGAACCTCTGGCTATGCAAATAATGTAAGGGTCATTCAGGGTATTAGTTAGTCCTTTAAAGTGGAGAAAAAATAAAGTTAGCATAGGTAAATGCCATGTGAGAATTTAGGTCCCTATAAAGAGCTCCATTCATTTATTTTTTGATTTGCCAATTAAGTATCAGATGGTGTCACTCCACAACAGCTTGACCCTGTGGATAGTAAGGGAGTTCAGGAACTTGATTAATATTAAAATTCCTTAATTCATTTGTTAGCATAATTCGGAGTATTACTAGTATTAGTTATAATGAAAATCCTAGAAAGGAAATGCATAAAGAGCTATTTGACCAAGCTAAGTCCCAGATGATACAATGGTATTTCTCTGGAGCTTCCAGGGCCCCATGCCATGCCTGGGGCTGTGCTCTATAGTTGACTATGAAGAGGCACTGCGCGTGCCTGAGGTGCATTCTGAGCACAGACCGTCACATACCTGACAGCAGAGAAAGCCCCAGACTCAGGCAGCCTTGGTTTCAGATGTCAGGTTGATATCTGTTTATTACTAATTATGCATTAGAAGCTTGGAATAAAAGAATGTTTTTATATAAATCAATACCCTTAGTAGAGGAAAGGCTTTTGTGAGCCTCTTTTAAATTAACTCCTTTGTCAATGTCTGATCATTTATCAGATCAGAAAGAAAGCATAAAACTGAAAGCAAAACAAAATCTATCAAATTAACAATGGTCATTAACCTTTAAAGATTTAAACTTAAGGCTTTTACTTAAGATTTGATATCTTTAAAATTTAGGCTGGGTGGTGGTGGTTGCCGCCTTTAATCACAGCACTTGCCAGTCTGGCTGGTCTACAAGAGCTAGTTCAAGGACAGGCTCCTAAGCTTCAGAGAAACCCTATCCCAAAAGACAAAACAAAACATAACAAAAAATTAAGAAAATAAAAATAAAATAAATAAAATTTAGGGCCAATTTAATTTTGAACTTAAGATTTTATTACTGGGTAATAGGACATTGAGAAGCTACCTGAGAAATAATCACAGAAAATTCTGAAAGGAGAAATCAATTGATTTTTTTTCATGTAAATTCAGAAGCTTATATTCAAGCTGACGCTGTGATGAAATAAAATATGGAGACTATGAAGGCATGACAGCTGCACGGAGGAAGAACTTGCTGGAAGGCTATAGAGTCTACTACACTTGGGAGACAGTCTGATGCGGCAGGTTCTCAGGCTGCACCAAAATAAATTTAGGAGAAACTTCCAAATAATCTAAGATTTATTGAATGAATTTTTGGCTTAACTTCTTTGGCCTCCAAGGAATTTGAGGAATACGTAATTATGTTCGCATTATTCATCCACTATCTTATCCCAGAGAAAGATTTTAAAACTTTTCCATTTTAACTTACGTAGATTTCCCTTTTTAAATCTACCCTGTGTCTGCTTGTGCTGTGGGCGCAAGGACCTTTGTGTTTAGCTCTCAATCCCTTTGTATGTTTTTATCCGCTTCTCCCAAGTCTAGTGCTCTTGAACGTGGTCAGCCGTTATCTCCTTTTTGCTTTGGTTGAATCAAGGTAAAAAATGGATGTTAGTAGATTTTTTTTAAAAAAACTTTCTAAGTCACACCAAGCGAATATGTATCAAAATGATTCAGAAAATTAACTAAGAAGACTGATTAAAGGTTGAAAACCTAGAAGATCTAAAAGATACTTTATGATTTTTTTTCCTTTGTATGCTGTCATGTACGAGCCTGCCTACCTGGTTCTCTCACACATGCTTTCTGTGCTTTGTCATAAGACCAGGGTAGGATTGAACTTGCAGTACTCCTACCTGTGCCCCTCCGGTGTTAACTCAGTTGTGCATTCTGACAAACTAGGAACTCTTGTACTTTGTGCCCAGATAATGAGTTCAAACACAGTGGGTAGCCCATAAATGATTAACTGATTTTCATGGCATAGAGAATATTCTAGATCTTTGGGATAAAATGAGCAAAACAAGACAGATATGTTAAGAAGAAGGAATTTGCTGAATTGTGTTCATTTTGAAACATTTTGTCAGAGGTTCCATCAAACAGATTTTCTGCTTTTGTCAGATCCAAAAGTATGGCCACGCCTGTGGCAACCCAACAACTGAATTTTCCAGAACAAGGGGTCAAGGAGGTCTTGATTAATTGTTCATTTTATGATCCTCTTTTACCTCTTCTAACTAGTTTGTATTTTGTATTTTACTTGGATATGAAAATAATAAATACAGCTTTTGCTTGGCAAGTTGACTTCCAACTTTTTACTTTTTATTTTTATTTTAAATTTCTTTGTACAAATTCCCTGGAGACAACAAATATTCAGCTCCACTTTTGTTTTTCTCAGTCAGTGAAACAAAACTTTTAATTGGTAAGTTAATGTCATTTGCTTTTAATGTTCCTCTATGGGGAGATGATTTTCCTATGATTTTGGTGGTTGTTTTCCTAGCTTTTGCATAATTGATAATTCTTTTATTTCCTTTTCTTGAAAGTACCATGAGTATTCAGAATTTACTTAGTTTTGAATTGATCATAATTGATTACTCCCTCCTTCATTCATCTGTTCCTCTCACGAGATGTATTCTTTCCTGTGTTCTCATAAATGAAACTGTGTTATTCCTCTGTATGTAGTATGCCTTTAAACTTTTTCTTCAGGGTTGGCTTGATTGTTATTATTTTTTTAATCTATCATTTTTTACTTATTTATTTATTTTGTTGTGGTGATTTTTTAAATTTATTTTTGTCATTTCTTCCTCATACTCTGTACTTAGAAAAAAAAACATGTAGTACAGTTTGAAGAAAGATGCTATAAAGAAAAATTCTAAGTCATGCTTCAGGAGTTGAGCCAAAAGTCTAGGCAACAGCTAACCACTAGACCACTGCCCACACTTAGTATTGGCTCCAATCTATCCATCTCATTCTTGGGCCATCTACAGGAAAGAGGAAAGTGGATTACTGTTAACAGATGCTAGTTACTGACTATATTGAACAATAAGGAAATTTTTGAATCAAAATATAATTAAGCAGAGTTAACTGGAAAAATACACCAAATTGTTCTATGAGATGAACTTCTAATGAATGAGTGATCGAAAAATGGATACAGTTTTCAAATACTTGAGAAAGAGAAAGACCTCATTCTTTCCTGTTGACAAACACTATTTTAATGAATCAAGAAGTTTGCTGAAACAAGTTGAGAATTTAAATTATGACATAGGCTTTCATTTTTTTCACAGTTGCTTTTTAAACTGTATCTAGTAGTTCAATAACTTTTATAGCATAACACCAATGTTTATTTCAAATAAATGGGATGTTAAAAAATAAAAAAATCTCACATTACAGATAGTTATCTAAAGCATTGACTACCAATTTTTAGAGACCCACATTGTTGGACATAGAAACTTGGTTGACAGTTATTTACCTTCGGGGCATGAATTGTATCATTCTTTGTTTCCCTGGCTTTTGAAGTTGCTGACAAAGAGTTGATGTTATCTATAGCCTGTACATTACAGATTTTGCTATGCCATTCTGATCCCATGGAAGCTTGCCTCTGGCTGCCCCAAGAGTCCCAGGGAAAGATGTTTCCTGCCCACTCAGGGTCAACAATACAGCTCAGTGCACTCAGGGACAATATGCAAACAGCTCCATTCAGCTGTGAGAAGGGCTGTGTCCTGAGCACACCTGGTGACGGTGATGAGACATACTCTCTATGTGCATCACTGCCTCCCTGTCTCGGCTTATACCCCTGACCTATCTTGGAATAAAACTTCTGAGGAGGCTGGTAAAGAGTTCTTTCTGATTTCTTTCATCCTCATTGATATGTCAGCTGGTGTCATCATTCCGCAAACATTGTTTAAGTCGCCACGTGTTGAGATTTCAAGTGTATGATGTTCTACTTTTTTGAAAAAAGTTATTGATGTATATGTATCAATAAATTTATCATAAGGTACCCCATAAATACACACATACACTATATATGCATATATATAGCAATACACATCATATATATGTATTTATCTCACATATTCAAATGCTTATTATTTTAAATAATAAAATTGTTTAAAAAATCCTTTCTTCTATTTTGTTGAAGTTTACAATGGATTTACAGTGACACTATTCAAGCTTCTTACCTCTGCCTGTTACTCAGAGTCTTGGTTACCCCCTTACTTGGATGACAATTGACAGGCCAAAAGTCACCTGGAGCTAGTGAACCCTTGCCTAACATTCAGGTCAAACACAGTTTCCTACATTATACAAATATAAGGTCCTTATTTTTAAACTTCAGAGCTGTCCTTTAGTTACCTTGATATTACAAGCAATATCAAAATAAGTACAACTTATAATTTCCTAATACCTTCTTGTTTGAAATTTTTTATAATTTGATTATAAGACAATTATTTTTATGAACCCATAAAGAAAAATGAGGATAAAATACCTTGCTTTGTTCAATAAATTTTTAATCCATTTATTATTTATAAGTAGTAACTTAAAATGTAAGAATCTATGTAGTTCATAATTGTTGACAGTTACTTCAAGATTTATGCTCATTTCTCTTGCTTTGTTATTGTCTTTTAAACTATCCTTTGAGGTCATTCTTCTGTCTTGTAATTTATGTTAACTCCTTTTCTTGGTAAACTGTGTTTGATTATTTTTGTGGAAAATCAATCAGCCCTGGAATCACTCTAGTTCTGATACAGGCTGCTTAACATTATTTATTATTCACCTCAAAGATTCTGAGACTAATGAAAATGGCTCTAGAATTTTAAAGTATGTTGATGATGATAATGTCTCCCCAAGTGACAAGCTGTCAAAAGGATGACTGCCACCTCAAATAAATGCTTTCCCATGGGTACTTCAAACCACCAGACTGGGGCAAATGTAATGTTTCAGACTCTGCATATGCCAAATTGAAATGTGTTGGGAAAACAAACTTCCTCTTTACACAGACAAAAGCTCTACATCATTTTCAGAGAAGTCAAGTTTTAGGGCATAGCTAATGGTGCTCAAAAGCCCATTTGCAACCACAGAAGGAAACAAATGGCATTTATCTCATCAATTAACAAGATGCTTTTATGACTTCTGCCCGTATGGGTGTGTCAGAAAGAGGGGAGGCGAAGAAGGAACAGGAAAAGGAGGAGGAAGAAAGAGGAGGAGCTGAGTGGAAATATGTGAGCATGTACCACTCTTGCGCTTATGTTCCCCTTGACCTGCAGGTCCTCTTTCTACTTTTCTGTCAGAAGACTTTTCCTGGGAGATACAATATACATGTTAACTCACCCCAAGCTAACTCCCACAACAGACCAAAGTACAGGTATCACCAAAGACCAACTGTGATGGACCAATGAATTTCATTGGGACTGGGGATATTTACAGTAATATGGGTGAGAAATTATTCACAGGAGCAGAAAGGACTCAAAGTTCACAGAAGTTAATAAGCTTTCATTTGCCTATAGACAAATCTGTGGGGGCATTTTCTTGAATAATGATTGATATGAGTGGGGGATCCAAACCACTGTGGGCAGTCCTTACCCCTGTGCAGATGGTTCTGGGTTGTATAAGAATGCAGGCCGAACAAGTGTTTGGGACCAAGACAGTAAGCAGCATTGCTCCATGGCCTCATCTTCAGGTCCTGCTTCCAGGTTTTCTGCCCTGTGTTCCCTTGATGGTAGACTGTAAGCTATAAGACAAATAAACCCTTTCCTCCCTCTTTCAGTGAGTGTTCTATTGCTATGAAGGGACACCATGATACCTTTACCAATGCAACTCATAAAATAAAGCATTTACTTGGGTCTTCACTTACAGTTTCAGAAGGCTTCCTTCATTGTCACAGCAGGGAGCATGGTGGCACATTGACAGACATGGTGCTGGAGAAATAACTCAGAGTTCTACTTCTGGATCTTCAGGAAGCAGAAAGAAACAGATACTGGGCCTGGCGTGGGTTCTTGAACTTAAAACCTATTCCTAGTGACACATTTCCTCCCACAAGACATACATCCTAATCCTTTTAAATAGTGCCACTTCCCGGTAACAATTCAAATCTATAAACCTATGGAGGCCATTCTTATTTAAATGCCACATTCTACTCCCCGGTCCCCATAGACTTGTAGTCATATCATAATGCAAAAATACAGTCACTATAACTTTAAAAGTCCCCATAGTCTATAATAATCTCAACATTGATTAAAAGTCAAAAGTTTAAAATATCTTCTGAGACTCATGGCAATTTGTTAACCATAACTCCTTGTAAAGTCAAAATCAAATAGTAGATCATATATTTCTGACATACAATGGCAGAAAATTACATTACCCTTTGAAAAGAGAGGAAAGGGATTATAGTGACAAAATACTGGACCAGAGCAAGAAAAAAAAATCTGGGCAAATTCCAATCTCTGCATCTCCATTTCTGATATCAAAGCCCTCTTCATCTCTCTGACTGCTTTCACCTTTGTTGATTGCAACATACTTCCCTCTTTTGGGCTGGTTCTACAGCCAATCTGCAGCTTTCTTTGGAAGGTATTCCACAGCTGTGGCATCTCCAAGATCCTGAGGTCTCCAAGGCAATCCAGGCTTCACTTTCACAGCTTCTCATGATGACCTCTCTGGGCCTCCATTGCAGGGACATCCCTGATAGAGGCCTGGGTTCAACAAGTTCCCTTAGCCACAGAGAGAGAGAGAGATTCTACAAATCTTTTGTTGTATCTTTGGCTCTAAAGTCAGAAACATGAGATCAAAGCTACCAAGTTTTTTTGCTTGCTGGGGCTGAAACATGATCATTCCTAGTTTTGTTACGTCTGCATCAGCTTTCTTTTGATGATCATTTTCTTCACTGCTTAAGCCTTTTGAAAGTTTATCTGGCTGAGGTCACCACTCCCTTTATTCCATTTAACGCAGGTTTTTCTTTAAACTTTTTACCTACTCGAACCCTGAACTTAGTTCCATTATATTTCCTGGTGCTTCTGTTTTCTTCAAACTGTACATTTTGTATTTCTTCTTGCTCAGCTTGTTTCTTTTCACTATCTATATAAGAGTAGCCACTAATAACCGCAAGACAGAGTAAACAGACTGTCTTGAATTCTCCTCCACCAATGCCATTAATCTAAAACTCTTCAATTTAGCCTCAGGCAGAGTTTTTGAACAAGGACAGAAAGCGGGCACATTCTTTGCCAAAATGTTCCAAGAATGATGTCTAGGTCACTTACTAATGTTCCTCTCCTCTAAAAACTGTTTAGCCAGTCATCCACATTCCACATTTCCCACAGCACTGGTGTCCTCCACGCTCCTCTTAGGATGGCTCATTAAGCCCTGCTTAAAGTGTCAAACTGCTTATCTAGTCAAAAGTCCCAAAGTCTTTCATTTTCTTTCAAACGAAAGCATGGTCAGGACTGTCACAGCAATACTCCAGTATTTAGTACCAACTTCTGTCTTAGTCAGTGCTCTATTGCTTTGTAGCAACACCATGACCAAGGTAGCTCTTAAAAGAAAGCATCTAATTGGGGCTGGTTTATAGTTCAAAGGTTTAGTCCATTGTTATGGCAACAAACACTGTGGCACACAGGAAGACATAATGCTAGAGAAATAGCTAAGAGTTCTACAACCAGATCCATGGGAGATCTGGATGGCAGCAGGAGGAGAGAAACTGGGCCTGGATTGGGCTTTGGAAACCCTAAAGCCCACCCCCCAGTACACACTTTGTCCAGCAGGGCACATCTCCTAATTCTTTCCAACAGTGTCATTCCCTGGTGACCATTCAAACCTATGAGCTTCTGGGGGCCATTCTCATTCAAACCACCACACTCAAGTTAACTTTGATAATACTGTTTATGACAGCTACAGAAAGCACTGGTACACCATAGTGTATTCAAATGCCACCAATATTCTTCCTACATAAATTAAAAAGTGCTAATAGGTCTAAAGATTATGTGCACAAATTTAGTACCATAATACCCCTGAAAATCAATCCAAATTCACTATCAATATCTGAAGGTTTTGAAAAGCATCATACAAAATATAAGATAAAAATATTTAGCAATATTTAATTGTCAGATATAGCTTGATTTTCTTGTGGGACTCCTAACAGTGGGTGCAGGGGATGCCTCTTACTCTTTTGCTGGACTTTGGGACACTATTCCTCATACTCAATTGCCTTACCTAGCCATAATATAAGGGGAGGTGCTTAGTCTTAATACAACTTTATATGGCATGCTTTGTTGATACCTATGCATGGGAGGCCTGACCTTTTCTACATAGAAACAGAGAAGAAGTGGATTGGGTGGAGGTGGGGGGTGGGAGGGAATGAGAGGAGATGAAGGAGGGAAAACTGCAGTTGGGATGTAAAATAAATGAAAATTTAAAAAATATGTAACAAAAATACGACACTTAATTTCCACATGGAATTAAATCATGAGTAATGCTATAGAACTCATTACATTTCTACCATAAAAACTTTAATGACTAGCATTCAAAAATCTAACTCCATGATTTAAGTTAATAATTACTAATTGATCTGCCATAGCCCAAGTACCTCAGTGTAATGAAACATGAGCTCTGCATTAGAAATGTGGCCGGTGTTACCCACTTATTTTTGCTTCAGTGGCATAGCATTTTCCCGCATATACAGACTTCTTCATATCTCCAAAAATAGACACAAGTGGATGGCATGGGGCACAGAAAGGGATGTCCTGATGCTCTTTGCCTCCCTCTCAAATATTTGCTCACCAGTGCAAACATTTTTCTCTGTACCTTGAGGCCATCAGATCTACATCAAATATAACTTTGCCTATAGATTCTGGCTATTGATAGCTGAGAAGTCAGAAGTGGAAAACTGCTAAGATGTGTGTTCCCCTGACTCCCTCCCTGTGCTCTGTGGTTTGGCAGTGACTGCATCTAGAACAGCTCTCAGCTGTGCCTCTGCTTCACTTCACCGTCCAAGTGTTCACCCTGTGTAGCAAGCAAAGCCCATCTGATCACTCGCTTTCTTTTCTTAAGCCTGTTCACAGCTGATGGAAAGTTCCTCTCATTATTGTGTCATTTTAGATTTTCAACTAACTCATTTCCATATCCACAAGTTCCTTGTGGCGATCTTTGTTTGTTTGTTATTTGATAGAATTTTCTTCTGTAATCCAGGCTCACTTGGAGTTACCTGAGTGTTAGGATAACAGGCACCAACATTCTTGAACTCCGCAATAGGAGTGGGGCCAGTGTTACAGATTGCTCTTATGGAAAGGTAAATGCTCATAGGAAAATAAAGTCCATTTTATAAAGGAAAAGCTAGGCCCAAAGATAGCTCAGGGGAAAAAGTGCCTGATGAGTCAAGCATAATGACCTGAGTTCAATTCCTGGATCCAGAAGGTGGAAGGGGAGAATCTAATTCCTGTAAGCTATCTTGTGACCTCCATTTATGCGCTTGACATCTGGTGACATCACCACACATGCATACACATGAATAAAAACATAACAAAAAATTAAAAAAATAAATAAAGGACTCCAACTAAAGTTTCCTAATATAAGGGAGGAGGGATTAAGAATAATGTTTTAATTAGGGAAATATCTGTCAGTGTCACCTAAACTTTTCAAACCCCTATTCACAGAGTGAAAATAGTTTCACATTATGATTTTCACGATCAACCTCTCTTGCTGTTGTAGAATCACTTCATTAAATAAGTGTCAAGTATTCAACCATGAAAGGAGACATGGAACATACAGAAATAAAACAACTCTCCCGTCTTATCTGGGTTCCTGAAGGATCTTCCATGTCAATCACAGAGAGTTATCAAGCAATTAAAACTGCTTCCAATGTGCCACAAATTGTCATTTGCCATGTAAGTAGCATTGGCAGCACAAGAAGACTTTTATAAAATTTTATAACTTTTTCTAATGTTTTAAAATATATGGTTTATAATAGCTTACATATACATAAAATTATGAAAGTCTTCCATGTATATTTTATTTTATCCTGTCATGATTTTTCATCACATAGTTTACTCAAAAGAAGTGATGCTAGAAGTATTTAGTTTTAAATGGGTTGTTATTAATTCTCAAGGGAAAATATATATTAATCCTTGTCAGGTCAGTGGCACTGTTTATACAACATGTAAGGAATTAATTTGATTAAATTATTCCTATCCTAAGGCTGCTTGAGAACAATTACTTGCTTCACTTACATTCCTGGAATTTGTATTGAAATATAAATTAACTTCTTTTATCAAACTAATCTAGTTATTTCTTTTTTTTTAATCAACACTACACTCCTGTGGTTCTAAGAAAGATTGCCCTTGCCCTGGAAATCTTACTCTTACCCCTTGCCTCTCCCATCTGTCCACATTCATTCCACCCTTCATGTGAACCCACTTCCTACAGCACCACTGGTCCTCATTAGGGGCCATCTATGTACATTAATGGCTCACTTTTCAGTACTTCTAGGCTAGTATTTAGCATAAGTCATCCATTGGTTAGTGCTCTTATGTTGCAGGCTCTTTAGCAGGCCAATTGACTATTGCTTTGGCGGCAGAAAGTCTCTGATTGTTCACCGGTTAGAGCCAGTTTGTATCTATTGTAGAAGTGCTCAGTAAATGTCCATGGTACCTTTAGGGAGGTAAATAACTTCATTTCCAGTGTTTCCTTTCACTCAAGGATGGACCATCATATCACCATAATGAATAGCACTTTAATCAGGTACCACCTATTGTTATGTGGGGGAGCCCTGATTAGACTTAAGAGACCTGAAATCCATTCCTGAATCTCATCTTACTCAATGTGTATCCAACTCTTTCTTATGTTTTTCTTGTTTTACAGTTTCTTTATCTAATCAGTAGCATGGGATTTGAGACAACTTCCCAGCCACAGAAAAGTATGAGACTTAAATTACACAATGAAAAGATAGAAAACCACCCACACAAGCAAAGGTGGCATTGGTCAGAACTGGATCTAAATTGTTCCACTAGGGAGATGTATCTCCAGGCTATTGCACTACTGTAGCTATAGCCAGAGAAGGTGAACTTTATATCTTGCTACCTAGTTGCCAATGACTGTTCTTGGTCTTACTTCCAACTGAGCTTTTAATGTTCCTCAGAGGGCTATTCACTGATGTCATCACTGACCAAAGTGATGTCATCTCAAACTGGCCTTAGTAATAGGATGATTGGCAGGCAATCAGTCTAGAGATGCATGAAGATGGATTTTCCTGGCAGTCTTGAGAATAAGCCCCACAGTAGCATTAGTGTACTTAAGCCTTCATGCTCAGAAACACAGTTCCTGTTGTGTTATTAGAAAAGTGATTACTATTTATTATTATTATTATTATTATTATTATATCAGAATGAACTAAAAATACCTACAAAATAAGAAACTTTTTGTTTAATTTTGCTTTTCTATGAAGGTCACGATGGAACTCATATCTAAAGTATTTGAGGTAGTGAACCTTACAAAGAACACAAATATCAGAAATCTCAGAACAGAAAATAAATTCCCTGTATTTGTCTCCTGCTATGCTACTGCAATGGCCTGAGCTGTATATTTACCTGTGTGTTTGCAATGCAGAATTCTATTTGTTTTTCTTGTATTATACTTTAAAATTTCCTTCTACAAAGTGTCACTCTCATGGGGATGCTGAATCTAGAGAAGTTTAAGACCCAGAGATGTGGCAGAATGACGCTGAGGAACAAGGCTCCAAAAGCAAAAAATCTTGCCTTTCAGGTTCTCCAATCCACTGCCATTTTTACCCAGAGGAATTAACTTTTCCTGGTCGCATATAGAATGACAGCAACTCCAGTCTCATTAGAGGCAGCTAGGCATCACCTGCATATCTTTCTCAACAACGACTTCTAAATCAGTGTTCCTCAACACAGTGAAAATTTTCTGCAATGTTTTCAAGAAATGTACCTTCATTAATTCCCTTATCCTTATATTGAAAAGAAAAATTGCATTGTTAACTAGGCTGTATTTCCACAGCCAGGCAGTGACAACTGTGTTGTTGATGATGATGATGATGATGATGATGATGATGATGATGATGACGACGACGACAGGTAGCGCACCACGCCTGTCTGCGCTCTATGCACTACCATACAGTTCATGAAACGGGCAAGGGGCTGGAGATTGAAACACACACAGACTCACAGATACAGAGAGATACAGAGACATGGGTCATCCTTGAAACAGGAATGCCCCAAGAATGCCCACTTTATTGTGTTAAGGGGCAGCTTTTATAGGGATAGCCACGCCCCAGCCAAACCCACCAGAAACCACTCTTCTGCCATCAGGAACTTCTGAGGGTCTCGTGCTCAGAGCAGCTGCAAGCATTACAAGTTGTTTACCAGAATTTCAGGATTTGGGGGTTTCACAGCTCCCAACAGACAACAACAAGAACCACAATGAAAATGACCTTCCCTGGGAGTGTTTAGAGTCTTAGCATTTAATTTCATGTATGTCTAACTTCTCTGGTGTCTTGCTAGTGTCTCTTACACACCTAGATTTTTCTCAAGTTACTCTCTCTACACAGAATTACCACATGTTCTCTCTTGCTTAGCTATTGGCCATTCAACTCTTTATTCAACCAACCACAGTGACACATCATCACACAGTGTAAAGGAATATTCCACAGCATTTCCCCCTTTTGTCTAAATAAAAAGGAAAATGGTAAAACTAGGTACAATAAGAACAATTGTCAAGTATTGTCTAAATAAAAAGGAAAGTTTTCACCTTAACAAAGTAAAAGTATGTACAATAAGAATAATTATCAGGTAAGAATTGCCTTCACAATGTCCAGTCTATTTGTATTTGGCAATTTTGAAGAAAATAATCTGTTATATATTCTATCTTGGAATGTCCAAAGTTTTGTACCTAATTTACTTTCTATCATAATTTATATTACCAATATAGAAATATCTTTTAAGACCATAAAACAGTTTCTTAAATAAACAACTTAAGCTTTTATGTCTTTCAACTTTATATACTTTACATCTCTTTTGCAAGTTTTTAAAATCTTTTTAAAAACTTTGTTTATAAGGGAAACTGTAACTATAACTATCTAGTCTTCAATCCCATCCAAGACCCAAGAAGAATATAATATTACCCAAGTAAACAAGAAGTGCAGAGCAAACAACTTCCAAAACTATAAAAATAACAGAGATGTCTGGCTGTCTGGAAAGTCATCCAAGGGTCCTCTGCAATACTGGGTGTCCATTTTAGCCTGCAGGCCTAGAATATCTGACAGACTTTTCTGTACAGCAGGAATTTTGAAGAACTCTTCCACCTTGTCATGGCCAAGTTTGACAGTCTTTTTCTTTTGTGTCCTACTTGTCCAGGACCATATAGTGTCAGCTGTTGAGGCATGGAGAGGTTATTGTTCAGTGTCTAATTTTGCAACAAAGAAAATAAATGCCACCGAGGGTTTCTACAATGTGCACCATCCTCTTTTTTTTTTTTAAAGTAAATTTGTGCTGACAGGAGCCGATGTGTCTTACTGTCACGAAAAGCCTTATGTTATTAAAACATCTTAAATACCATATTCTGTAGGTCTCTGAAGTGCTTGAAAACTACCTATTTATCTAAAATATATCTCTATTTTACCTTGAAAACATCCTTAACATAACTCTAAGTTTAATTATTATAGATGATTAACTATTAACCAGCATTTTATAATTTTATATGACATTTTTAAATGAGTTGCATAGGTAGTATACCTTAAAGAAGAGTAGAAACATATACACAGTATAACAAAAATAACATAAAATTTGTATCAATATACAAAAATCCATACCAATATAAAATATATGAGACTAGTAGTTGCCTTTTTGAAAAGTAGATTCAATAATCTACCTTTTCACTATTATTCTATATCTTCCTTTTTTCTTTTTAGAATGAGATCCCTGGATTTAATCTCCTTTGCTTAGTTTCCTTCCTGACTATGACCAGTAACAACTTGTAACCAACCCCCTTAAACAATAACATCCATAACCCATAGAATGATAAAAACCAACAAACCCTAGCTTTTGGGAATGTGGGTCTTGGGTTCTCTAGATTGCTTTCTGTTGCCTGGAGGTGGTAGTATATTTATGGGACCCTGACAAAATTTGGATAATGGTCAAGTCCTAGGAGATCTAGCTGCATTACACATACACACACACAAACACACACTAACACAATTATGGCATGTGTGGTGTGCACAAGTCAGCTTAAGATAATTTTCTGCTCTATGTCTGGTCAGGTAAAAGGCATATATAAACTTTGTAAATTTTATATAAACTGTATATTTATATAAACTGTAAATATATGCAGTCCATATATTTGGACTGCATAACTAAACAGTAATATAAATCTCTATACATGTCACGTGAAAGGTTAGCTTGTAATAGTAAGTCATGAGGACTCTATAGCTAATAAGATTTACAATGTGTCATCTAGTCTCTGAGCTGTTCTCATGTTGAGGGACCAACATATATGTCACCTGTCTTGTAGTTTTTCTTGGATTCTTCCTTTATGTTTGAAGGCACAATTTTGAGGGGGTCTTCCCCAATCAAATATGTTCTTTACTAGTTTTGAAGAAATCCATAGATTTTTGTTTCCCATGGAAACAAAGCCATAACCTCTCCCTGAACATAACATACTTTTTGACTTCCATTCTGAAGTTAAGATGTTCTTAAAATATGTAGGTTGGTTTAATTTAGTGTTTTTTTTTCTACACTCCAAAGTCTCTCAGCACTGTTAGCCATTCACTCAACAGTATTCAAAAAAAATCAGAATAAACAAAGCAACAT
The DNA here is from genome assembly GCA_004026605.1 of Ondatra zibethicus. Classification (NCBI taxonomy): domain Eukaryota; kingdom Metazoa; phylum Chordata; class Mammalia; order Rodentia; family Cricetidae; genus Ondatra; species Ondatra zibethicus. The sequence goes on from PVIU01012170.1 coordinate 29,425, forward strand.
ATAGGATCTAGATACTCTGTGTATTTTTCATCCTCATGTGGCTTATGTTTGTATTAATTTATTCTTTCTTTAAATACTTTATCATTTAAAATAGTTTCTTTACTTAATGTATTGATTTATTGTGAATGTCTATATCCATTTCTCTTCAATACCTAAGCACATTTTCAAGCACACTGTAAGCTGTTTGGAGGTTTTCTTGGTCTGGATCTGACTATTTTTAATTTTTAAATTTTTAAAAATTTTTTATTTTTGCACCTCTGCAAGTGTTTCTCTTACCTATCTATAACTCCACTTTGCACATTTTGCCAGAAGCTGTTTTTGCCTGCTTGGGGTCTCCAGGCAGCAGTGGGAGCTGCTGAACTCTGGGAAGTCACTGAGTCCAAGCTGTTGCAAACACTTCTGTCTAGTCTGTTGCCTCAGTAATATACAGACTGCTCAAGTGATTGGCTGTGTTAAAGGAGCCATGCCTCTGAATGTTAAAAACACTCGGCCTACTTGAGAGACCAAGATCAACTGGAAGCCATGTCTGACTCCCTATTAGAAATCCTGTCCCACAACCCTCACACAGTTGTCTCTGGCCCTATGTTAATTTACATGTTGTGCATTGGTTACCAAATGTAGTCGGGCTTTCCTTCTGGCCTCCAGCTCACCAATAATGACTTAGAGACTTATTAATAAGTACGGAAGCTTGACTTTAGCTTAGGCCCCCAACTAGCTCTTAACTTAAATTAACCCATTTTTATTAATTTGTGTTCTGCCATGTTGCTAAATTACCTCTTCTATGTGCCATATTTCTGACATGTTCAATGTCTTTCTGGTGACATGCTGAGATTAATCCTGAGTTCCTCTCTCTATCCAGAATTCCCAGCAATGTTCTCCTCCCTAGCTATTGGCTATTTAGCTCTTTATGAACCAATCACACTAAGACGTTTTTATACAGTGTCAACAAATATTCTGCAACAGATATTTGTCTAATTCCAGTCTTCTTTAGGTACACATTCATTTTCTCCTAGCACCATCTGTTAAAGATGCTATCTTTGCTTCACCTTATGTCTTTAGTATCTTTGTCATATGTATGTATTTGTCAAATGATAACTGTAGTTGTAGATCATGATAATTGGTCTTCTATTTTGTTTTATTGATCTACATGTCTAATTTTGTGCCAACCCATATTGTTGGCTTTGAAATATATATTGAGGTTTAAATGCCAATATTTGAACATTTTTTTGCTCTGTATTTTTTGATCATGTGGGGTCTTTTGTGATTGCATATAAATTTGAGTATTATTAAAAAGGAGTAGAGATAGTGGAGAGCCCTGTGTTGTTCCTGATCAGTAGGACTGCTTCGAGTTTTTCTCCATTTAGAATAATGCTGGCTGTGAATTTCTCATATAACTTGTATTATATTTTGTGTTCTCTCCACTTCTACTATAACTAAGGCTTTTATCATAAGGCATATTGGACTTTGTCAATGGTTTTTTAAAATTTTTTTGAGTTTTTTATGCAATTTTTGTCTTTAAGTTCATTGATATAAATTATAGAATTTATTGACTTGTATATATTGAACCATCCCAGCATTTCTAGAATAAAGCCAACTTTGTTGTGTTGGATAATCTTTTTTGATTTATGTCTGTGTTTGGTTTACAGGTTAAACTTTAACATTTAAAGTTTTAATCTGTATTTATCAGAGTATTGACTCATAGTTTGCTTGCTTGGTTTTCCTTCTCTTTTCTTTTCTTTCTTTCTTTATTCATTTTTTTCTGTGTGTTCACTTGGTTTTGATATTAAAGTGATACTGGCTTCATAGAAGGAGTTAAGGAGTGCTCCTTTTGTTTCTATTTTTTAAATAAAATAATAATTTAAGAATTAGCTATAAATCTTCTTTGGAATTCTGGTATAATTTGGTTGGGAATTCATTTGGGCCCTTTGTTTAGTTTGAAGGCTTGTTAATTACTCTTTCAATCTCATTTGTTTTGCTTCTGTTTAGGTTGTTGACTTCTTGGTTTATTTTTTGGTTTGGTTGGTTCTAGTAATTTTTCCATTTCTTTTAGATTTTACAACTTAATAGAGCACAGGTTTCTAAAAGATTCCCTTATAATATTGTGAATTTCTCTGTGTTTTTTTTATAATCTAGCCCTGCTCATTTCTGATTCTGTTAATTTGAATCATTTCTTGTATAATTTTTGCTAATTACAACAAAAGACTATCACTCTTATTTATTTTCCCAAAGAACCACCTCTTAGATTTATTGATTCTTTGAATGTTTTAATTTCCTTAATTTTGAGTCAATTTCTTTAATTCCTTTCCATCTTCTTTGTTTGCTTTCATTGGTTCTTTTTGTGTTGTATTATTAAGTCATGTATTTATTCTCTTCCTGCCTTTATAATGTAGGCTTTTAAAGCTATACATTTTCCTCCTAAGACTGCTTACAATGTGTCACAGAGATTTTATTATGCTGTATTTACATTTTTATTTACTTTCAGAATTTTCGTTCTTTTTTAAAAATTTATTTATTTCTGTACATTTTTAGGTATGAGTGCTCTTTCTGCAGGCACACCAGAAAGAGCTAAGGATTCCATTGTAGATGGTTGCGAGACAGTATGTGATTGATGGGAATTGAACTCAGGACCCCTGGAAGAGCAGCCAGTGCTACTGACCACTGAGCCATCTGTCCAACCCCCAGAAATTTCTTTCTTGATTTCTTCTGTCAATGGTGAGCTATTTAATGCCCATGGGCTTGTGCAATTACAAGCAATTTATTTGCTTTTTATTTTAAGTCTTATTGCATTGTGGTCAGATAGAATTCATGGCATTATTTAAATCTTCCTAAATTTGTTAAGATTTGTTTTATGACTCAGTATGTGATCATTTTAAAGAAGTCTTCATAGGGTTCTGAGTAGAATGTATATTCTTTGGTGTTTTGGTATAATATTCTGTAGATGTTTATTAAGTCCATTGGATGTGTGATATTGTTTATTCTGATGTTTATTTTTGCTCAAATGACCTGTTTAGTGCAAAAATAAGGTATTGAAATTACCTCTTACTAATGGGTTGATAATAGTCTGTGCCTTTGATTCCAGTAATACAGATGTTATTAAATCAGATGCATCAAAGTGTGGTGCATATATGTTTATGATAGTAATGTATTCTTGATTAAGTTTTCCTTTGACTAGATTAAACTATTCTTCTTTATCTCTCCTGAATACTTTTAGTTTGAAGCTTGTATTTTGTCACATATTAGGATAGCAACAATTTCTTGCTTCCTGTTCTCATTTTATTGAAGTAATTTTGTCCATTCTTTCACTCTAATGAAGTGTCTATCATTAAAGCTAGGATGAGTTTCATGTAGACAGTCCATAGATGAATTTTTTTCTTGATCCATTCAGCAAGGTTGTGTCTTCAATTGGAGAATTTAGGCTCTTAATATTTAAAGTTATTATTCAAGGTGTGTGTTCATTGCAGTCACTGTATTGTGGTGTTTTGTTTTGTTTTTGGTTGTTGTGGTCTCTATGGTGTTAAATCTTTCAGTAGTTACAGCTTCATTTGATTTCTTTATTACAGTCTCTTGACTATGTTTATTCCTATCTTCAGCATGAAGTATTACTTCTTGTATTTTATTTACCTTTGATCTGCTGGATAAAATTTTTTTAGACTGCTTCTATCATGGAAAGTTTTACTTTCTCCTTCAACTATGACAGCATATGTCAAGCATAGTAGTCTATGTTGGCAGTCATGGTATTTTAGAATGTGTTGCTTCAGGCTCTTGTTGTTCAGAAAGTTTTTATTTAGGAATAGACTGTTTTTCAGATTGGTTTTTCTTGATATGTGACTTTTGCTTTCTTTTCTGGCAGCTTTCAATATTCTTTATTCATTCTGTATGTTTAATGCTTTGCTTATGATATGCCATGGGGAATTTCTTTCCTTAGCTTGCTTATTTGGTGTTTTTTGTTTCTTGTATTTCTGTGAGTATATTTCCTTAGTTTATGAATAGTTTCATCTATGGTTTTGTTGAAGTTCTTGTCTATGACACCGAGTTGGGATCCTTCTCTCTCATTTAGTTCTGTAACTTAAAGTTTTTTTTTAACAGTGTCCCACATTTCCTGCAATTTCCTTTTCTGTGCTCTTAAATGCTTTTCTTATTCTTTGCTTATTTGGTTGAAATCTTCTACTTTATCCTCAAATCCTGATATTCATTCATTCTACATGTAAATCTTTCTCTTGAGTTTTTTAGTTGGGTTATGTTCATTGAAGCATGAGTTCTTTTAAATGTTTCAATTTCTTTATTAAATTCCGTTTTTCAAATTCTGTATGGTCTTATTCATTTCCATTAGTCTTATGTTTGTGTTTCCTTGGGCATTACTCAACCATGTATTCTCTTTAAGTTCCTTCTCTAAATTTATTGATCTGTTTCTTGATTTCTTCTTTAATTCTTTTTTGAAATTATTATGGATATATTATTTAATTTTTTATTGTTTTTATTGAGATATAGTTTTTCTCTGCTCCCCTTCCTTCCTCCTCCTGCCCTTCTACCCTTTCCCATGATCCCTGCACTTCCAATTTAAGTAGGAGACTGTGTCTTTTACTACTTACCACTTCTTTAATTCTTTTAAGAAGTTTATGACTGTTCTTTAAATTCTTTTTCTTAGGGTTTCTATAGCACTCAGCGATGCATTCATCTTTAATGCTATTTGTATTTTTACAATGAGATCTGGACATATGGAGTTCTCTTGTCATTTCTCTGTCTGATATATACAGATCTGACTGGGAAAGAACACAGAATGTGCAGGGCAGGCCTGAAGGTTAGAGATGGCTCAGGTGGAATAAAGTCAGCAGGATATCTGTTCTGGTCAAAACCTAGAGTTTGGGGGTAGATATGTGTGTTTGGGAGGGAAGAGAGGACCGGGGTGCTTACCAAATGAGGGTAAAATATGTGGGATCTGGCTTGGCAGAGAAGTTAGCTATGACGCACGATAAGTTTTTAGTTTGTGGAGTTAGAATCTTTTGAAGGAGCCAGATGGTTCTTGTTTATATTTTCTTTGTTTCTGTAATACAATTTGAACAATAGGTAGTTTGCACTTCTCTTTCAGTTTTATTTGTGTTTTTTTATTATGCATACTGCTCTTCATACCTCAGTATGCAGTACTATTCAGTGAGGAACAAACAAAATGTTAAAATAACATCAACATTGAACTACATGAGATATAAAAATACACAGAAAGCAATTAGGACTCACAAATACAATGATAAGCACCATTAACCCAAAAATGAGAAACAAATATAAAATGGCCTTTGAAGGTAAAAATAATTTAGGAAAAATGTGGATATAGTGAATGAATTGGGACAGGAAAGAGACAGGGAAGAAGAAGCAGAAGAATAGAAAATTAAAATAACTGGAAGAGAGGAGCATGAAAAGTAATATCCTGGAAGGCTCCAGGAAAGGTTCAGAAACTAGATGAGAAACAAAGAAATGAGAAAAACAAAGATTTCTCAATAATGAGGATAAAACTTAGAAAAATGTAAGAAATGAAATAAATGGTTTTTTGTTAATGAAAACAAGAACAAAGACATAAAAGTGTAGTGTGGAAGAGAAAGGCACAAAATACAGGGAATATCAATATATGAAGGGAAATAAGAAATAAAAACTGTTTCAAATACTATGAAAAACACTGTTTATAATGTAAGTTTTGAAAAAGGAAACATAAGAGACAAAGAGAATAAAATATTAGAAGTATGTTTAAGTATAAGAAATGTTTAATGGAGAGTCCCAGTTATATATTTCAGATGGAATCAAGTATACTTGTGGTACTTGCTTTTGCTATGGTTTGTTGTAGAGTTGAGACTTTTGGGCAAGTTTCTAATGTTTTTCAGAGCTGTCCTTATAACAATCCTTCCTTGCACACAGAGGCCTATGATGACTACTGTGAGAGTCTGTGAACTGGTCAGATTCTCTGTTTTTGGAAATTGCTTGGCTCATTATCCATTCCCTAGGGTACTATTGTTTAAGCATGGAGTGTCTCCCAAGTAAGAATGTAAGAGCAACCTAGCACTGAGATCTGTAGGAGTATCACCCCATCCTTTATTCGTCAAAGCTCTCTTAAGTATTAATCACTCATTGGAGAAATTCAATCAAGATGGGTAGGTGGAAGTTTCTGTCCCACCTCGTCCTGCAGCCATCTAGTCCCAAATAAACACACAGAGGCTTATAATAATTACAAACTGTTTGGTCTCTTAGGTGAGGCTTATTACTAACTAGCTCTTACAACTTAAACTAACCCATAATTCTTATCTATGTTTAGCCATGTAGCTTGGTACCTTCTCTCAGGAAAGCATTCTCATCTTGCTTCCTCTGCTTCTGGCTGATGACTGCATTTCTACCTTTTCTCTTCCCAGAATTTACCTAGTCTGGTTGCTCCACCTATACTTCCTGCCTGACTACTGGTCAATCATCATTTTATTAAACCAATATGAGTGAGAAATCTTTATAGTATACAAGAGCATTATCCCACAGCCATGGTGTCAAACAGAGCATTGAGACTCAGATTGGAATGTGTGATATTTACAGCAGAGAGCATCATATGAATGGCTCTGTTGGAGGAGGCCAATAGTTAGTTTCTGGCTGCTTAGCCCTGAAATAACCACACAGAAACTGTATTAATTAAATCACTGCTTGGCCCATTAGCTCTAGTTCTTATTGGCTCAAACTTACATATTAATTTAACCCATTTCTATTAATTTGTGTATTGCCACATGGCTGTGGCTTACTGGCTAAAGTTCCATATGGCTCCAACAAGGCTACATCGCTTCTCTCTAACTCCACCCTTCTTTTTCCCAGCATTCAGTATAGCTTTCCCCACCTACCTAAGTTCTACTTTTTATTAACCAGTGGTATTTATATCATACAGAGGGGAATCCCACATCATGGCTCCATGTTCTGAACTTAAGTTCAAGGCCATCAAACTCTAGGATTATTATTATTTGATGAGATCTGCTCCCAACATTCAAGAAGATACGATTTTTTCAAAACACTTCACTTCCTGAGCTGAACCATCTGCTGCCTGTGTTTTTCAGCTCATTGACATCTAGCCTCTTGTTCCCCACAACTGTCTACCAGAGCTGTCTCCCATGTTAAGGTTCTGGCTGATTAAATGCAGTATCCTTGTCTTTTTGTGGTTCCCTATCCTTAGGCTCTCTAGGGTAGATCATTATCATATAATGAGTCCTTTCTCAAGATGGTGCTGAACCTCTACCCTAATGGTTGTACCCAATGAGAGAAATGGGCCCATCAAAATCCCCAACTATTTTTGAGGCTTGTGAGGCTGTGGAAGTATTAAAGGAACTTTCCCTTATAGTTCATCTTTGACTTCCCCTCCTCAACCATTGATCCATTCTCCAGACTCTAACATTTATATGCAAATGGATGGAAATAGAAAACACTATCCTTAGTGAGATAACCCAAACCCCAAAAGATGATTATGGTATGTACTCACTCATTAGTGGACCCTAGCCATAAACAAAGGACATTAAGCTTATAGCTCACATCCTAGAGAAGCCAAATAGCAAGGTGAACCCAAAGAAAAACATATATAGATCCTCCTGGAAATTGGAAGCAAACAAGATCGCCGGGTAAAAGTTGGAAGCACGGGAGTGGGGATAGGGGTAGAGGTAGGGATAGAGGTGGGCGAAGGGGAGAGGGGAAGGGAGAAGGGAGAAGGAAAAGACTGGGGAAAGTTTGGAGGAGTGGGAGGGTGGAGATGGAGGAAGGGTGGATATTGGAGAAGGGAATAAGATATCTATATTAAGGGAATCATTTTAGGATTGGCAAGAGTCTTGGCTCTAGAGGGGATCCCAGGTGTCCACGGGATTGTCCCCAGCTAGGTACTTGGGCAGCAGAGGATGCCAGAACTAACCTTGTCTCATAGTCACATTGATGAATATCTTGATCATCACCATAGAAATTTCGTCCGATGGCTGGAGATAGAGACAGAGACCTACATTCACATCAGAGCAATGGACTGAGCTCCCAAGGTCCAGTCTAAGAGCAGAAGGTGGGAGAAGATGAGGAAGGAAGTCAGGACTGTGAGGGGCTGGTCAGCCAACCGAGACAGTGTGCCTGATCTAATAATGGGAACTCACCAAATCCAGCTGGATCAGGACTGAATGAGCATATGATCAAACTGGAATCTCTGAATGTGGCTGCCAATGGGGGCTGACTGAGAAGCCAATGATAATGGTACTGGGACCTATATCTTCTGCATGTATTGGCTTTTTGGGAACCTAGTCTATATGGATGCACACCTTCCTAGGCTGGGATGGATGGGGGAGGGCCTTGGGCTTCCCACAGGGCAGGGTATCCTGCCCCCTCTTAAGGAAGGCAGAGACAGGTGGATCTCTGTGAACTCTAGGTCACCCTGGTCTATAAGAGCTAGTTCCAGGACAGGCTCCAAAGCCACACAGTGAAACCCTGTCTTGAAAAAGAAAAGGAAAAAAAAAAACTCAATTCAAAGGCTAAGGTAGAATCCTGCTCCCCAGAGAGGCTGAATAGTAAGCAGCTCACTTAGTTCATCTCCTTGAAGTCTCCCAAGAAATTCTCATGCTTCTCCTCGCTTCTCCTTAATACCCTTTTCTACTTGGTTTCTTTCTACAACTTCCAGTCAGCCACTTGTTGACTCAGCCTCCTGACTGCAGGTGAATTTTATTCAGTCAAACACATCTTTGCATCATTAAACAAAGGTTCCAGAGCATACGCAAAATAAAACACCTTAAAATAATATTCTACAACAAGTTACTAATAGATAGGACCTAGCCATGACAAGCTCAATAGATGTTTGAGTCTCAGTAGTTTACTCTAAACCAATGTGGTTCCATTAAAGACCACAAACTGAGACCGCCCAGGTACCACCCAGGAACAGACCATCCAAAGGAAATTCCTAACATTCCAACCATTGTAGATAGGGTTACCTGCCAGTACAGACCCATAGCTTTTCTCCAGGACACCCCTAGACAAATGTCAGCCAACCAGGGGTCCTGAACCTTAAAAATCCCTCATCCCTACCTTTGTTACTATAAAATCCCAACCCCAACTGAGCTCAAGGCTCTCCAATCACTCTAATACGTTAGACACATGGAGAGTCCGAGTTTGCAAACTTGTATAAGAATAAACGCTCTTTGCTTTTACATAAGTAAAAGAACATACTGGACTCAGTCTCTAATTTGTTTGTGGGGGAGTCCATGATCTGGGTATAACAATTTAAAACCAGCCAACAACTTTTTAGATGTTCATACAAATGTTTGTTTTATGTGAATTTGTCTTATCTTTAGTGGACATAACCATGGATTGGTTAGGAACTGTAATACCTTATATTTATATTTGGTAATTTTATGTTTACCACTGGCTATCAATCACTGACCAAATGTCTATAAAATGTATAAAGTTTTTACATTAGGTAAAAATTCACAGTCCAGAGAGGGCAGCTCTGGGCTCGGTAGTCCTATAATTGACTTTCTTTGTTCCCATTACGTTATGGTGACTATAATTTGTCTGCAATTTAAAAATTGAAAATTCTGTCAGAGTACAGAACACTCTGGAGGCTGAGGGGAAAGATTATCATTGATTGGAAATGCTAGAAGTTCTAGCACATTTTTTGGTGGGAACAATGAGGCAACAAATTTCAAGTTTGGACTGTTTCCATAGGAACTTGTGTTTGATAGTCACTGAATGTGTTCAGATAGTTTTAAATGAAATAATAGGTAATGATAATCTGGGATGTGACCTATGGTTTTATAATCAGTAGCTTTGGAACCACTAATCCCAGCATTCAGAGAAGAGTGGCACACTAGTAGATAGAGAGGAGACCACATTTATGCCCAGAATTTGATGTCCCCAAAGTGGTTTCAAATTGAAGCCTTCTATGCTCATTTGTCATTTTAATTCTCATCTCAGGGTCTTCTGTCAAGGATTTTGGCTTCTGTTAACGTCCTGGGTATTATGATTGTGGCCCAAGAGGGATCCTGGTAGGGCCCACGGTGGGTGAGGAAAGTGGGCAGGAGACAAATATGCCAAGTAGACAGAATTTGAGTGCAGACTTTACTGGGATAAAGAGAATGGGGAAGGGAAGAGAGAAAGAGAGAAAGAAAGAGAGAGATAGAGAGGGAGAGAGAGATTGAAAGAGTGAGGAAGAGAAAAGAATGCTGCCTCAGAGAAATAGCAGAAAAAGAAGATAACGGGAATAGGCGGGGCTTGTTTCTTAAAGGGACCTTTTGCACCTGGGTACAGACTAGGACCAGAGACTACTGCCTGGTTGCATCCTGCCAGATGACAGTAAAGGCCAGTACAATACCCGAATGCTAACACTGGGTACAGACTTTGGGGAGCTCCATGGATTGAATTCTACAGATACCAAGTTTTCCATGTACATTACTGGAAGAAGACAGTGGATTATGCAAAAACTTCATTTTAAGGAAACTTTTGGAGCACTTGTTGGGTGGTGACACGGTCAGTGATTATGGGTGAAGACAAGATCTCACTCACTCCAGGAAAGAACAGAAGCACATTGAATGAGAGTTGTGGTGACTAGGACCAGGGCTCTGGAATTCTGCCAAAGATGATTCAATTTATCTCAGTTGCACGGGAGAGGCTTGTGTACGAATGATCTCCTCTGACATTTAGCCACAACATGGAGTCTACCTATGTATGTTAGAACAAGCTCTCCCTAGGGGCTGGAGAGATGGCTCAGTGGTTAAGAGCATTGCCTGCTCTTCCAAAGGTCCTGAGTTCAACTCCCAGTAACCACATGGTGGCTCATAACCATCTGTAATGAGGTCTGGTGCCCTCTTCTGGCCTGCAGGCATACACGCAGACAGAATATTGTATATATAATAAATAAATATTAAAAAGGTTAAAAAAAGAAAGACCTCCCTGAGAACAAATAGCTAGTCTTCAGGAGGATTCAGCAGCATTTTCTAGATGTGGCACTTGAAAATGGGGGTGCGCAAATTTAGCAACCTGATTTTCCTTAGAATTTTCTGTTTATAAACATTATGGGTTTTTTCATTAGTATTTCCTTTCTTTCTTTCTTTGGAAGAAAATGCCCTCTATATCCCTGACGATTAATTGATCTTATTTTAACCCATCTTGTGTTATGTTGTGCTGCATGATAGCACATCCAAACCAAAAGATTAATGTATGTCAAATATTCTACAGGCAAATCTCATAGATGATAATGAACTAAACCCATTCTAAATTATTTTCTCCTTCTCAAAAGTTTTACCAATTTGGCCCGACAGGTGGCACAAGTGAACACAGCCATCAGGATGATGGAACAGGCCACCCGAGAACGAAGCTGCCTGTCTGATGGAGCTGCTGTCGCCCCGTAGTTAATTTTATCAGGCCACCCGAGAACAAAGCTGCCTGTCTGATGGAGCTGCTGTCTCCCCGTAGTTATATCAGGCTCCGCCTTGTCTCCTATTGCAGGGTGAAAATCCTAGGCTGACTCGCTTCAGCAGGCAACTGTTTGAGAAAAATGTTAGAGTGTTCCATCTGTAAATGCTACAGTTTTACCTGCACTCAGAATCTCATATTTGTGCCACTAGAAAGAGTTCACTCTGTGAGCTATGCTGTCAAGTATTCTTAGATATGCCAGTGAACTTACAATGACAACCCAGAGCCCCAACTTCTATTCCAAAGAATATTTATAGAAGAGAACAAAAGGAACATGGTCTCCTGAACTCAGCTTATTTAATGCTATAATTATTTTAATTTCTCAGGCACTGAAAAAATCTCAAATAATTCACAGAAACAAACCCTGATTGCTGAAGAACTGTAAAGACACCAACTTCTAGGCTGAATGGGAGACTGCTTGCCTAGCATACATGAGTCCTGAGTTCCATCTCTAGCACCACACACAATAATGAAAATACAGCAGCTTTTAAAAAGCAAATTAATAAATGGCAAATGACTCAGTTTCAATGTATTCTATCAACTTTATTACAGGTTACTTTAAGTAGATAGTATAGTATTATTCTTAATGACTTGAACAAAGAAACCAAAATTTAACATCACAGAACTCAGGTCCTTATTATTTGATTCATTATATTTTATTTCCTTTGACCCAACAAATCTCTTCTCTGGACTTCCCAGTATTATTTCCAAAGAATAATCATATGGCTTTCTGTTACAGATGAGAGTCTGGAAACCAGGATCAGCAGATGTGTGTGTGAGAGAGACAGGATTATTATGGGGTATGTAGAGAGATTACAAATGCATATGGCTTGTAACATGGAAACATTTTATACACTGAAAAATCAGAGGCCTAGCCCATAATGTCCCATAGAAGACTACGCTGGGGCCACTGTACAGTGGGTGGGAAATGTGCTGGTGCCACTGTACAATGAAAAATGTTCTGGTGTCACTGTTACAGTGAGCAGGAAATATGCTGGGGCCACTGTACAGTGGGCGGGAAATGTGCTGGTGCCACTGTTCAGTGAAAAATATTCTGGTGCCACTGTACAGTGAGTGAGAAATGTTCTGGTGCCACTGTACAGTGGGTGAAAAATGTGCTGGTGCCACTGTACAGTGAGAAATGTTCTGGTGCCACTAGACAGTGAGTGGGAAATGAGCTTGTTGTAAGAGGTCAGTTGTTTGTCCCTGGCTGCTCAGCCCCGAAATAATCACACAGAAACCATATTATTTGCAATACTGTTTGGCCAATAATTTAAGCGCATTTCTGGCTAACTCATATCTTGAATTAACCCATCTCCATTAATCTGTGTATCACCATAAGGCTATGGCTTATTGGATAAAGTTTTGGCATGTCTGTTTCTGGCGGCAACTCATGGCTTCTCCCTGACTCCACCTGCTTTCTCCCAGCATTCAGTTTAGTTTTTCCTGCCTAGCTTTGCTCTACCTATCACAGGCCCAAAACAGCTTCTTTATTAAGCAATGGTATTCACATCATACAGCGGGGAATCCCACATCACCTCCTGTTTTCTGTTTAAATAAAAAGAAAGGTTTTAACTTTAACATAGTAAAACTACATATAACAAAACAGGTATTAAGCAAGATTACAGTTACAATATTTATATCTACTTTATCTTTTATCATAACTAAGGAAAACTATAACTATAATTATCTAATCTTCTACTCCATCAAAGACTCCAGAAGGATATTTTACCTAAGTAAACAGGAAGTGCATTGTAAGCAACTTCCAAACTCTAGAATTGACAGAGACATCTCACTGCCTGGACAGTCACCCAAAGTTCTTCTTTAACATTGGGGCATCCATCTTCAGCCTACAGGCTCATAGTATCCAGCAGACTTTTCCATGAAGCAGGATATTTCAAAGACAGTTACACCTATATTGGTAGTTTGTCAGTCACTTCCTTCTGTGTCCTGCAGAATGTCTAGCAGACTCTTTCATGAAGCAGGACTCCCAAAAGATCATCTCACCTTTAGGTAAGTTCAGCAGTCATTTCTCTGCAGGTCCTGCATGTCTAGTTCATCAAGCAGTCCAAGCAAATGTAGTTTCTTGTTCAAATGGCTAACAAACTCCATAAGGAACCTCTTCGATGTCTACTTCTTAGGCGACTATCTATTAACCTATATTTCTTAATTATACATTACATTTTAAATGAGTTACACAAACACAATACCTTAATCAAGAGCAGAAGTATATATATAACAAAATTGACCTTAAATTTGTATCAATAAGCCAAGAACCATACTAATGCAAATCTCTACAGTAAATCCTTCTTTAAATGTAAACAAACATTTATAAACAAGATTTGGGAGTATGGGTGTAGTTCTGTCCAAACTGCTTCCTGCTGTTTATTGAGCAAAATAATTTTTGAGGGGTGTTTAAGGCAACCTTTCAGGGGGTCTTGATCCATCAAATCACATTAGCCTGGAAGAATTCCACAGGTTCTCATTCTCTGTGGAAATAAAAGAAGAACCTCTTTTCCAAAGCAACATATCCTTAGACCCAAGTTTTGAAGTCAATATATATATACTTTAGAGTATATATGCTGGTTTAGTTTAACAGTCTGTACAATAAAATGTCTCTCTGTACGTAGCTCCTTCACAGTTGAAAAATTCAAAGAAAAAGCAATAATATACATAATCCAGGCCCTCTGTGTATTTCCATCTTTAAGTGGCTTAATTTTCTTTACTCCTTTTAATCTATGACTGTCTGTACTCTGTCTCTTTAAAGACTTTGCCTTCTCTTTCTAAACCATTTACTTATTTTTGGAACTGTCTATATTCTTTTTCTTCTCTCTCCCAAGCCTATGTACATTTATCTAACACTGAGACCCCTTTAGAGGTCTTTTCCATCTGAGTTTGTTTTTATTGTGTATCTGTAATCCTTTTATGACCAGGATGGCTTCTTTAAGTGCTAAGCACTTCTAAAAAACCTAAGTGGTTGCATTGCTAAGGATAATACAACCCTGCCTGCTTGATCCACCCAGTCCAACATGGCAGAAGTCTGGTCAGTACCTCTGAGACTGCTGGGGAGCCATCCTCACCACCTCAGCTCTGATAACCAGTTGGCCCATGTTGCCACCAAGTAACTTGCAGCACAATGCCTACAAACCCCATTTAAATGCTCAGCCTCCTGAAACAGCCAGAGTTCACGCTGGCAGTATGGCCCAGGAAGCCAACATTTCAAAACCGCATGGCTCTTTTTCTGCTACCACTGAGTCTGGAAAACCTCTCATAAAAGAGCCACAGCATGCCACCAGCAAACAGCAAGAAGTTGTGTTAAATTCTGTATTTTTGTGTCTAGACTTCCTTTTCAAGATCTCTCAGGTTTTTAAGTGAATTTAGTTCAGGCTATGTATCCCCTATTGTTAGATGTCTTAGCCGGAATCATCCTTGTAGAATTCTTGGAGTTTCCCTTGAACTAGGTTTCTACCTCACCCCAAAATGGCCCACTTTCAAGTATTCTCTTACAGAACTCTTTCTTCCCATTCCCAACCCCCATCTGATCCCTCATGTTTCAATCCCCACCTATCCCAAATCCTAGATGGCACATTCTTAGCTGTGCTTAGGTCTCTCTCCTTTTGGTCTCACAATATGTAATAAACCAGCAACAACAACTAAATGGTTTTCTTGACCATTATATGAGTGCTTTTAGAAAATTATTGGCCCTAAGACTGGTTTGTAGGGGACTATGCCTTACAGCTGCCTAGAAGAGTTATAGGAAAGCCTAGGATTTTGCTGTAGAGGTGCAGAACTGAATCCCTTGTAAGCTCCAAAGAACACAGATTTGTGGAATGTACTTATAAAAACTAAAACAAAATTCTGGGATTACTTATAATCTAAGTATTTCTCATATGTCCCTGGGTTGATAATTTTTATTCCTTAGGGTAGAAGTTACAGAGAGAATTTGAAGGTGGACATTGCAAACCCCACAAATTAAAATCAGATCTTGATTTATTAGTGGCTCATGATGGGATGTTTTTGTTTGGAATATGAAGCATACTTTCTTCACAGAGCTGCCTGGCTAAATTACAGAAGCCAATTCTCTGAAGAAGGTGTTCATAACATAACTTCATAATAAAATGCAAGGCTACTAAAAGCACATGGAGGGCTCTGCATATTCTCTTGCCAGCACGGCACAAATTACTCTCCAATCAAAACACCTAGATATCTTCTCCTCACTTCCCAGGCAGAGTAGCCCAGTGTAGGGCAGGTTCTGCCAGGAAAGAAGGAGTATTCTTGCTCTCACAATGTTTAACATTAAGACCTTCAACATCTGTTGTTTACAATATTAGAAATACAGTTTCTAAGTACATTTTTCTTATATTCAGCAATACCAAGCACTTTGTTATGTGCTGAAGAGGTATTTTGAATGTTCTTTCTGTGACCATCCAGTATTTTGCCTGTTTTTCTGTTGGGCTACAGTTTCTTGTTAAGTTTTAGAATCATTATTTAGAGATATTTTAAAATAAAGTCCTCTGTCTCACATATAAGTTTAATATGTTTTTCATGTTATAGATTCTACTAGTTTAAAAGTCCTTGGTTGTTCTTAATTCTTTTTCCCTCTTGTGGATGGAATGAGCTTTTCGATCCCTTCCATTTGTTTTTTTCTGGGTCAAGTTAGTTAATATTTTCTTTCTTTTTTTGAGGTTTTGGTTATATTTAGAAAAGTATTTCTCCCTGTAGAGTGTGTGTTCAGTCTGAGTCACCTTTGTCTGGTGGCTAACACCTCTCAGGGTGGAAAGTTCTGAGCGGGCAGGATGTAGGCTAAGGTTTGGTTGCCAGGAGAGTCTGTAAGCTCAGGATTCCCCTGATCTGAAAGGGCAGGAGTCTTTCACCCTGTTTCTAACCTCTCATGCTTCTGAGAGAAGTCCCATTGTCCATTCTCTTCCCTTCTGGTCTTTTGAATTTCAGGTAGATTTAGTGCAATCACCTAGTCAGCACCATATTTTTTTCCCTTGGGGCCTTCAGGAAAATTACCATCAAGCTCTGTCAGAAGTTTTCCTATGTCATACCCATGACAAGTACTCCTTGCTATGACTCTAAAAAGAAGCCACATTCATAAGAGAAGAGGCAAGCAGCCAGGGGTTAGAGGAGATTAATGGTCAGATGTCATTTCATGTTTCTATGTTACAGAGGGTATGGGGTGGATTCCAAATTTATAAATTGGAAGTCCTCTCTAGAAACACAGAATGACATTTTATTTAAGCCACTATTTCTTTCTTGGGCATATTTAGAGTTCTTCACATCAATCTTCCATATTTGATGCTTATTTCTCAGTATTTTATTTCTAAATATTTATGTATAAATATTGCATTCCCTACATAGATTTTATGAGGGATTAGCTTATAATCACATGATCATTACTATTAATTCTATTTTGATTTGTAAAATATTTTCAACTAATCTGTATATTTCAAAGTACTATAGTAATTATTTTTAAATAACATGATGAGTTAAATATAGTGTCTTGATAACACTATAGTGAGATTAAATCTAGTGTTTTCTCATTTTATACAATTCTTAAGATATTTATTACCAACTATTGCTGGGAGCTGCAGACCCTCAGACCCTGAAATTTTTATGACCTTTTGCCTGATGAAATAATGTTGTCTTAGGTTTCTATGCTACCTGGTTCTGCAGTCATTCAGTCCCAAAAAATCACAAAGAGGTCTATATTAGCTATAAACTGATTGGCCCATTAGCTCAGGCTTCTTATTAACTAATTCTTATAACTTACATTAGCCCATAATTCTTGTCTGATTTAGTCACATGGTTTGGTACCTTATTTGGCAAGGCAGTCACATCTTGCTTCCTCTGTGTCTGGGTCACAACTGCTGACTGAACCTTCTCTCCTCCCAGAATTCTCATTGCCCCACCTCTACTTCCTGCCTGGTTGCCCTGCCTATACTTCCTGCCTGGCTATTGGCCAATCAGCATTTTATTAAAAATAATACAAGTAACAGGATAAAAGACCATTGTCCCACAGCAGAATAAACAACTTATTTTCTTATACTTGCAGCTGCTCTGAGCATCAAACCCTCATGAGTTCCTAATAACAAGGAAGTGGTTTTTGGTGGGCTTGCAGTAGAAAATCCCAAGAGTTAGGGTGTGGCCACTAGTCAAGGAGAGCACTATATAAGCTGCTTGGAACATAATAAAATTGTCATTCTTCCTTTAAGAGTGACCCACATCTCTGTATGTACTTTAGTTCCCAGGCCCTTGCCTGACTGTGGTTCCAAGTGGTGCAAACACCACAAACTGAAATATTTTCAACTATTCATTTTGACATGGCTTCAATATTTGTGCTTTATCTAAAGTTTACATTAAAATTTTAACACCAAGAGTATCATTATTAAGAGATTGAGCTTTTGTGAGTTGGGAAATTGTAATGGAGCCCTCATAGATGGTATTAGCAACTTTATGCAAAAATTGTGTTCTACTTTCATGTCTGTTACTGTGATAAAATATCCAACCATAAACAACTTAGATGAAAAAGAGTTCATTTTAGTTCATAGTTCCAAGATCTAGTCTATCATCATGAGGCTATCACAATGGCAGGGGTTTGAGATGATGATCACATCACATTGCAGTCAAGAGCTCAATGAGAGAAGTGATCTCGCTTGCTT
The DNA here is from genome assembly GCA_004026605.1 of Ondatra zibethicus. Taxonomy (NCBI): domain Eukaryota; kingdom Metazoa; phylum Chordata; class Mammalia; order Rodentia; family Cricetidae; genus Ondatra; species Ondatra zibethicus. Next base: position 47,526 of record PVIU01012170.1, read on the forward strand.
GCTTTTGCTCAGCTCAATTTCTACACTCTTCTACATTTCAAAACCCCCAGCCTAGGGACCAATGTCCCATGGTGGCCTGAGTCTTCCCACATCATTTACTTAAGGCAATCCCCAACAGGCATGACACAAACTCACCCAATCTACATTGGGTTCCACATTGAGACTCTCAGATGATTTTAAGTTTGTGCTAAATGAACAATGAAAGCTAATTATCACCAACTAGAAGGAACAGAATACCATAAAATTAACACTTAATTGTGTCATATAGCAATTACCTCTGAGATAAAATCATCCATCTTGGAGGGAAGCTTGTTTAGATAAAGGATGTTAAAGGGGGCACATAGTATTCTAAGGGGAGATGAAATATTCTATTCTGACAGGAAACTAGCTAAACTCAAGAAGTAAATAACTCAACAGCTCCAGGAAGTTCCTGAAATGGACCAGATTCACTAGGTCCATCCTTCTCCAGGCATATATAAACTGCAAGGATGGACTGTTGAGAGACACTCAGACAAGCTGAGCTCCTACAGCGAGCAGATATCAACCAAGTGGTTGAAAGAAACACTGATAAGCTGAGCTGTCTGAAAGAGACTTAGACTAACTGAGCCACCTGCAACGGGAACTCTCCAACCTATTGAACTGCTTGCCAACTGCACAGTGCTCTTCAGGTTTGCAAATTTTATGAGTTGTCAGTCATACTGGTACACTCAGATGGTGCGGCTGTCTTTGAGTCATTCCTGGTCCTGTGAGTAACATCACTTATCCATATTCCTATAAATAATTTCAATGTAATTCATTAGTTTACTAAGTTGGACTTTGATGGTATCATTGGTTTGGTCGGCTGTTAGTTCCCTTTAGGTGGTGAGAAGACATTTGTTCACATTGTCCCATAAACGGTATCACATAACAGGTTTACATCAGCTCTCATTGTACCATTTATTTGTACAGTTTTGCCACTTCTATACTAATCTTTTTAACATGTACTTTTAAAATTATAGTTAAAAATGTTAATTATTTATTATTATTAACATCATTGCTATTATTATTATTATTAGAGACAGGGTTCACTATGTAACTCTAGGTGACCTAGAAATTTCTTTATAAACCAGACTAGCCTCAAATGCACAGAGATCTGTTGGTCTTTGCCTTCTTAGTGCTGGGATTAAAGGAGTATACCATCATGCACCATATTATTATATATGTTTTTATTCATTAGAAAAAATGTTTAAATTATTATCTATACAATTATAACATTCAATTTTGAATTCCTTTGTTTGGTGCCATTTGCCATTCTTATGTCCCAGTCCCCATTATTAGTTTTTTCTTAGAAGTTTTATAGCTTTCCCCATGTGTTTGTGTTTTGAGACTCACATTGGAATGGGGTGAGTTCTTCATGACAAGTTCTATTTACAGAATGCTTGCTAAAGTGGAAGTAAGATGCTTGTTCCAGGCTGTGGTCATTTTAGATTTACACTGATATGTATGCTCTCTCTGTGCTATTTTTGCATGTTTTTCTCCATATACAGTGGGGATCAACAGCAAGGTATTGATCTGTTTTTAATTTAAACATGATGATGATGATTAATATGTGGGCATGCATGTATATGTGTCTATGTGTATGTGTGTACTCACACATCATCAGCACAGAGATATGGAGGACAGCTGGGTTTCCAGGTATCATATGCAAGTCACCAGCTGAGGCATCCCAGCTGCCCACTATTCCAAACTGTTCTCTTGTCCCTTCGCATCAGGCCAGACAGGGTAGATGGTTCTTCCATATATGCCTCAGCTGTATGATTCTTTGATTCTTTATGTAGCCCTATCTCTTTTTTTGTCTCAAAACTGAAACATGTGCAGAGTAATATGTTCCCACTTTTACAATCAGTGTATTTTAGGATTTTGTCTTAGCATACTGGAGTGGAAATGTGTAGCTTGCTCGATCATCTGTCATACAGTGACATTGTACCATTTTCCATATGTCAGAATAAACTTCTTTTCTTTTTAGTTAATTTTTAGGGTTCCAAAAGTTTTCTGAATTCTAAAAAGGTCTCTGGCTTTATGGTCTCTTTAGCTGTTTTAGGAATGTCATGTGGCCTGGAGTAATCGTTCAGCAGTTGAAAGATTGTACTGCTCTTCTAGAGGACCAGAGTTTGGTTTCAAGCAACCTGTGGAGTGACTCACAACTCTATCTTCAGGGTTCTGAAGCATCTAGCCTCAGCAAGAAGGTGCACTTACTCTCCTAAAACATGTATAGAAGATGAGATTCTATTCTGATAAGACAGAAAAACACAATTCAGCCCACAGAGAATAGATGAAAAGTGATGCTTGAGAATGGCTTACAGCTTGTCAGACAACCTTGCAGGACAGCCTATAGCTGGGTTGGGCGTGGGACCATACTTTGTCCGGACTTCTTACTTTCATATATTTTGTCTTCTACTTAAACCCTAATGATAGACTTGTCAGTGGAGAGGGGATAGTTTCCACTGGAACACAAGAGACAGGCATGTTAGCTGAGAAGCCACTACCCCCAAAATGCTCCAATTTGACAAGCAGAAGCCACCTGGGAAGGGTAAAAGCCTTATCCTATCGCAGAGTTTAGCCCCTTCATTTTATTTCAGAATTGTTTCAAATTATATCCTATGTTGGAGAGAATTTCTCTATGCAAAGAGGTAATTTTGTACAAAGTGCCTGAGAACAGTTATTAAATAAAATAGTTTCAAAGTAGTCAATTATGTTGATTTAAAATGGAAGTCTAGAGATGGAGGACAGGTGAGAAATTAGAGCAAAGGCAGAATCCAGGGGCTTCCATGGAAACACCAGGAATATTAGGAAGAGGTCATGACTGAAGCAGTTGCTGGGGTGTGCCCATGGGCCTGAACTATACTTATGAACTTAATATACCCTTACAAAAATAATTCCTTTTACAGTCACTTTCTAGCTATATAATCCCCCAATAAAGCTCTCATATTAAAGCACCTGTTATTATCCCAGCTATTGATCTACATATAGAAGCTCACAGTTTTATCAGGTCGATAAAATGTCTGTTGTTTTAGGGAATGAATTTGCAGTAATACCTCTTGCAATAATTTGAGTATTTTTAAATGTAAGACTTTGAAACATTTAAATCTTTCTGTTATATTATTTAAAAATAACAATATATTGACTCTCAAAATGTCTTCACAAGTGGCTATAGTTCCCATTCGCCATTCCTTATATTCCACTAGAATGAGTTCAGATTTGCTGCAGTTCACATTTAGCTCCCTAGTTTGCTTGCAAAGGAAAGTAAAATGAATTTAAACCTTTCAAAGCATTCCTTGAAAATCTGCCTCTTTATGAGAGAAGAAATTTTCTTTAAAAGTGATGACATGACAGAAAGCTGTGATGTTATGCTTGTGAAAGTTGACATCATGATCACATTGCTAATCAATGGTGAAGGAGAATGTCAGTAAAGGTCACTTTCTGCAGAGCTTATGAAAGTTGACATCACAGTCACATCGGTAATCAGTGACAAAAGAGGGTGTCAGTAAGAGTCATTTTCTAAGTGCATCTCCTATGCACAGCAAAGTAGCTCTCTACATTAGATCTTACCATTTTAGAATGGTTTTCTGAAAATAAATTCTGAAACAGATAATTATAGAATAGTGTCTCTGTTGTATCATCTTTCCCAGTTTATAATGTTCTTGGTGGCGGCTGGGTGTGTGTGTTCACAAAGTGTAGAGTAGCGAGCTTATGATAGTAAGTTCAAAGTTTGGATTTTATTTTATGGATAATGTGAAACCAATTTAAAGCACAATTCAACTTATTTTATTACTTTTAAATGTTCCTCAAGAGCATTTAATTACAATGAATTTACTGTTTTTCATTGTTGCACAAGTTCTATTAAAAATTAGTATGATATATACTCTTATGAGATTGGAATTTGAGCCATTAAGGAAGAACATAAGCACTATAGAAATCCTTTGGAAAGTTCCAAACAGGAGAGCCACAGAGTGCAGCTCCTGTTTTATTCAGAAAAGTTTTTAAATTGATTAATCAATTACCTTTTAATGTGTATGTGTGTTTTGCTCACATTTATGCTTGTAGACCACATGCATATCTGGTACCAATGGAGGCCAGAAAGCGAAGCAGATCCCCTGTGTATGCTGAGAGCTGAACCTGTGTCCTCTTGGAGAACAGACACTGTTCTTAACCATTGAGCCATTTCTCCAGAAGCTTCTGATTTCAAACAATGGGGCTGAGGGCTATATGGGAAACTGAATAAAGACAGGCAGGAGGAGGGCAAAAGGACAGACAAGAGCAGTGGCAGTGATGCATATACATGTGAGACACATGAATGATAGTGTGAGCAGTGATAAGATGACAGGCATGAGGCTATCACGGGGGTAGATTTGAGTAGTTCCCCGTCCAAAGAAGATATTTTGGAATTTGTGATATGAGATGAAAAGGGAATTAAACGATTTTTCTAAGCAGTCCAAGTGAGTCACAGGAGGCTGCTTTCAACAATAATGAGGGTATGTTTGAGAAAGGGCAAAAAAGGGGGAGAATGTGTGTGTGTGTGTGTGTGTGTGTGTGTGTGTGTGTGTGTGTGTGTGTGTGCATACGACTAAAAAGCTGAATAAGAATTCAGGGCCAATGACATATGGCTCCATGTATCTCACAGAAGAATCTATGCCCTTTCTCTCATATATTTTTACAGTAAGTTGAAAGTCAAGAAAATTGTGCTGAAGTTCAAATCCAAGATTTAGTGAAGACAGAGGAAGTTCTGGGAAACGGGATGAGAAGGGAGGCGGGCACTTTCTTCAGTACCATGGACAGCTCATGACGTCTCTGTATACTCAGTTCACTCACTGCAGACAGATTCTCTCATTTACTCAAGTGTTCATCAGGAAGATAAGAAGAAACAACACGAATTATTTTCTGTTAAGGAAGAGAAATATAGAGAAGAAAGCAAAAACTAAGTCCCTTCATATAATTTATTGATATTCTAAAGTAGAATAAATGTAGCTCTTTAATAATCATGCATAGTGTATAATTGACAGAGTCACAGTTTACCTACAAATTTTTAAATATCTATAACTAAAATACCAAGTCACAGTTTGATTGCTCCAGGTCTCTTCTTGTTAAACAGATTATTTGATTTAGTTTTCTGTTTTTGCATCTGGTTTCTATATGAATTACCTGGGAGGTGCCAAAGATGTAGCTATTTAAATAGCTGAGGAGGCTTTCCCATGTATGAAGTCAAATCTTGAGTCTTTAGCACAACAACTTTCTATGAAAGTTGGATTCATGTAGAATCCTATAGGAAATCTGAAAATATTTCAGGGTCTCATGATTGTTCTATGCACAAACTTCTTAATCATGTGTTGACAGAAGTTTCTGTCCCACCCAGTCCCACAGCCATTCAGTCCCAAAGAAACACACAGAGGTCTACATTAATTATATACTAGTTGGCCTATTAGTTCAGGCTTCTTATTAACTCTTATAACTTACATTAACCCATAATTCTTGTCTGTGTTAGCCACATGGCTTGGTACATTTTATCAGTGAGGCATTCTCATCTTGCTTCCTCTGTGTCTGGTGATGACTGCAGACTGAGCCTTTCCTCTTCCCAGAATTCTCCTATTCTAGTCACCCCACCTATGCTTCCTGCCTGAATCCAGACTAATCAGGATTTTATTAAACTAATACAACTGAAAAATCTTTACAGGGTACAAAACCATTTTCCCAGAGCACATTTATTTTTCAAAACAAGAATTCTGAATCTAATCTCCTCTGTTTAGCTTTTTTTCCTGACCATTATCCGTAACAACTGGTAACCAAAACTCTCAGGGAGTCTTGGGCCATCAAACCTGATTTTTTCTTAACCCATAATGAATTCACAACCTCTCATTTCCTATGGAGACAAAAGCAAAACCTCTTCTCCAAAGTAACATATCTTTTGACTTAAATTTTGAAGTCAAGGTATTTTCAAAATATATATGTTGGATTAATCCAGTAGCATTTATAAGCAAATGTCTTTTAGAAGCTGTTGCTCCTTCCTCAGTCATCAAATAATTCAAAAAACAACACAATAACATACAGTATCCAGATTCTCTGTTTATTTTCCATGTTTATGTGGCTTTATTTTAAACTCTATTTCTTTTGATTTTTTTTTTGAGACAGGGTTTCTCTGTATTTTTGGCTGTCTTGGAACTCACTCTGTAGAGCAGGCTGTCCTTGAACTCACAGAAATCTGCCTACCTCTGACTCCCAAGTGCTGGGATTAAAGGTGTGTGCCACCACACCCAAGTACTCTTTTTCTTTCTTCCTTTTTTGTTTAAGAACTTTATCCTTTTTCTTTTTTCTCCCAAGCCTACATATATTTTCAAACACATTTAGAAGTTTTCTTCATCTGAATCTATCTTTACTGTATATCTCTCCTTTTCTGACCACATGAGTCTTTAATTTGTTAAGTGATATAATTAGGATTAAAGCCATGACTTTGACAGCTAGATCCATCCCATCCATTCCTTAGCTTTCTGAGAGTCTAGCCACATGGTGGAGGTACTGGTAGGAGCCATGTTTATTACCACAACTCTATGGAGTTTCAAGGTCCCTGGCACCATCAAGAAGCATGCTGTAGGCTATTCATAAGCATCTTTTAAGTGTTTGATGGTGGGGCCTCTTAAAAGAGCTGCAAGGTTTTTGCAGCTAAAGCTGAGTCAGCAAGCCTCTCTGAAATGAGATGCACTTGCCTCTAGAAAACAGCCCACTTAAGAAAATGCTGCTACAAAGAAGCCATGCTTAACTCTGTTTTTGTGTGCGTGTGTGTTTAGGATTACTTTCCAAGCACTCTCAGGTTTTATGTAGTTATAGTTGTCCATGTTGGCACCATTTGATGACAGAGGTTTCTCTCCTGCCTAGTCCCACAGTTGTTCAGTCCCAAAGAAACACACAGAGGTCTACATTAGTTATAAACTGGTTGGCCTATTAGCGCAGGCTTTTTTATGATTCTTATAACCTACATTAACCCATAATTCTTGTCTATGTTAGCCACATGGCTGGGTACCTTTTATCAGTGAGGCATTCTCATCTTGCTTCCTCTGTGTCTTGGTAACGTCTACAGACTGAACCTTTCCTATTCCCAGAATTCTCCTATTCTGGTCATTCCACCTATCCTTCCTGGCTGGCTACTGGCCCATCAGTGTTTCTTTAAACTAATACAACTGACAAATCTTTACAGGGTACAAGACCATTGTCCCACAGCAGTTATGGAAGTACCTTGTGGTATCTGAAGATATCATCCTCACTTAGGGAAGAAAGTTAGGCTAGCAACTATTTATTCATTGGTCAAACAAGAGATTAATATTGGGGCTTGAGAGAAGTTTTAATGGTTGAGACCACATACTTCTCTTGAAGAGAACCCAAGTTCAGCTCCCAGAAGCCATCTGACCACTCATAATCGCCTGAAATTCCAGCTCCAGGGGACTGACACTTCTAGTATTGAAGGATACTATACTCACATGTGTGCATGCATATACACACATACAAAATTAAAAACAAATATTTGAAATTGTCAATCCTACATACAACAAAAGAGCAGAGATATGAGTATACTCCATTGTTTCTAAGGTATTTGAGAAAAGAACATTTTATATAGATTCAAAGCTATGAATAAGAATAAGATATATCTACTCTGAAGACGTGACAGGATCTTGCATTTGAAAGCAAAGGCAGTGCACAATAAAGGAAAAAGAACAATCCAGGTTCACAGTGCTTGCATGAAACCCACTGAATGGCTAACGGGCAATCTTGGCAACGGGGCGTGGCTGTTTATTGTAGAACTATGTTGCTGCTTCTGTACAAAGAAATAGCAATATTCAAAAGAATTCATTTCCTTCTCAACAATGGCTACATAAACTCTAAATTTCAAGCAGAATAGTGTTTGGTTAAAGAGAATTGACTAGCCAATATTAATTGATAAATATTTGTAAATGAAAAGCAAAATTCTGAGCTGAAGAATATTTTCTATTATTTACTTTTAGTTGAAAAATAGAGGGATTAATATTATGCTCTATGGAAAATGTTTTCTAAGAACCCCATCTGCTATTGGTACTGGAAACCTGGCAAATAGTAGCAAGGTCATCAGGGTGAGCTAATGCCATGCTGCTGCAGAAGAGGAATATGGTGGTACTGACCTTAGATGCTGGTTCTGAGTTACTTAAGCAATTTTACCCTCTTAGAAGAGAGGTGTTTGGTGTGATTTAGGTGGGATAGCTACCCAGGGAACTCAGAGAGTCAGACATCCCGAGGAATAGGCAAGAGGACTGTGCTACAATTTCTGGGAGGGAAGTACATGTCTTCATGGGTATTTCCCTAATTTTATATTGAGCTTTTGTTCTCATATGTCCCAAAGAGCAGGGAAAGTGACAATACAGACTGGAAGGCTCGTCAGGCTAGGAGAGGGATTTTTTTCTCAATACCCTGGCAAGCACTGTGACTATTCCTCTGTGATTTTGTTCTTCAAGTAGAGCTTTCAAACCTCAATAACAAATGTCGACTTACCTCCTTTGGCACTGGATGTGTTCCCTGACCTCACTGCATAGACTTCTTATCAGTCCATCTGGTAAAGTTCATGGAGATCATGTACCCTAACATGTTTGCACTGGTGGTTTTATATGTCAGTTTGACACAAACCAGAGTCACCAGAGGAAGGAGCCTCAGCTGAGGGAAAACCTCTTTGAGATTCAGCTCTAACACATTTTCTCAATTAGTGATCAGTGGGGGAGGGCCTAACCCATAGTAGGTGGTGCCATCCCTGGGCCACTGGTCCTGGGTTCTATAAAAACGTGGGCTTAGCAAGCCATTGGAAGCAAGTCAGTTAGCAGTTCCCCTCCATGTATCAGGTCTTGCCTCTATCTCCTGCCTTCCTTGAGTTCCTGTCCTGACTTCCTTCATTAATGAATAGCAATGCTGAAGTGTAAGCCAAATAAACCCTTTCCTCCCCAACTTGCTTTTTGTTTACCATATTTTGCCACAGCAATAGAAACCCTAAGACAGTGACTCAAGGAAAACCTATGCCGTGGTTCCCCATATGTAATTTGTAGGACTCCTAAGGAATGCATAACGTCAAAACTATTTTGTAAAGATGCACATTTTCCCTATTCACGGTGCTGACATTTTCACTAATATTATAAGAAAGAAAACCTGGCACATAAAGTTTCTAGCATCTCATTGTAAATCGGGGTCATGGCAATTAGTTATCTACCACAGAGTCTAAAAATGTAATGCTAATTCACATAAAAATCCTTAATGGAAAGAAAACTTGACTCTGTTCCTAGCTCTAAAGTATGTCATTCAGTTTACTCTGAGCCACAGAATAAAAGTGAGGCGTATTCACTGAACACTGAAACTCAACAGGGACTCCCAAATCATTCGGTTTGCCAGATAAACAAGCCATTTATCTTTATGGGCACAGTTTTTTTTTTTTTGCGACCATGACTGACAGGCAAACCATGAGTATTTAGACTTGAGAATCTGTTCAATATTTCCTCGAAAATGAACAGAGTAGTCCTGTCACTTCAAAGAAAGTCACAATTCAATGTTTATTGCACATGACAATATATGAAGTTTCAAATGAGCATCAGTGATGTGAAATACTTACAAAGACCATCATGAACATAATAGCTTCATAACAAAGAGGTTTTCTAATATAATCTGTAATATCAAGGAGAAAGTTCTGTGTTATAAAATAAAATATATCAATATTTGGAATATTTGTGTTACTCAATAAACCAGTATTTTGACAATGTCTTATGCATGACATTACCGAGTAGTCCTATCTGTTTTCCCACTTCTGTAACAGAATGCATGAAATAATGATTTATAGCATTCAGGGATATTTTGACTTTTGATTCTGAAGGTTGGAATTTCATGAACAGGGCACCAGCACTTTCTTGGCTTCTGCTGAGTGTATCTTTAATGAAAGCTGAAAGTTAAAGCAAGTGCATGTAGAAGAGAAAAAACTCAAGGTCAGCTTCCCTTTATAGGACTCTCTTCTGATGGCAACTAACCAGTTACAAAATAGTTAGAACTCACTTGAGGAAGGCATGAGTACTCCAAAGGCAGAGATCTCCTCAGGAGCTAAGCAATTCCTATGAGGTTCTAGCCCCAAGACGTGCAATTTGGGGATACCTTCTCAAGCCATATCACGCACAATATGTGTTAAAAGACTTACTCAAAGTGCAATGGATTTTAATTAAAGAATATAAAAAGTTACTGAAATGATTTAAATGTGACCATGCAAATCACATTTAAGAAGCTATCATCACCTTCTTGTTTTCTGTCATGTCAGAGAAATTCTGTAGTTATCCTGAAATGATTATGAAATATTTCTTCACTTTCCAAATCCTGTTTGAGACTGGATTTTCTTTATATATTTCATTTATTTGCTTGTCTGTTTTTAGAGATAGTACCACTGTTAGCTCAGACTGGCCTGCATCTCACTATGTAATCTAGACTGGCCTTACAGTCTTGGCAATCCCCCTGCCTCAACCCTCAAATGTTGCTATTATGAGTATGATAATACTCATACACACCAGGTTTTCTTCATACATTTCAGCTAAATAATATACATATATATAACTCACAATAATTCAGAAATTATATAATTCAAAATTATTCATAAGATATAACTGTTTCAGCCAGGCGGTGGTGGCGCACATGCCTTTAATCCCAGCACTCAGGAGGCAGAGACAGGCGGGTCTTTGTGAGTTCAAGGCCAACCTGGTCTACAAGAGCTAGTTCCAGGACAGGCTCCAAAGCTACAGAGAAACCAAAAAAAAAGAAAAGAAAAAAAGATATAACTGTTTCTCTCTATAATTCCACTAAGAAATTATGAAATTATAAAATAATATTCTCCCTTTCTAACTTCTTTTATTTAAAAAATTAAATTGTGTTTCATAAAGTGTAATTTATATTTAATGTGTTTATTGTTAACACTCAAAACAAATTATTGTTTTCTTTTAAATACATCATCAGTTTTCCTTATAACTTGATAAGCATCAGTAGATGTGTTCCAGATGGGCAAGGCTCACAGAAGCCTTTATAATTTTAAAAACAATAAGACAAAAAGAAAAAGAATGAAATTATTGACCTTAATAATAAGTAAAGTATGTTTTTTGCATGTAAAACAAAGGAAAATGACAATTATGGACAAAAGAAACAGCATGCAATGGAATTGAGAAGTAATAAATATTTCAGATAATTTTCCTACTATTTAGGTACTTCCTTATACTTAAGATCAATTTTTCAATATAAGTCATATAAAATAATCATCTTAGTATTCATTTTTGCTTCAAAGCAGCACTCTGTCACAAAATTTTATTTATTAAGATACACAGAATAACTGTCAAACTCTGGGGAAAAAATATTACCTGTGGCTTAAGCTGTATAACACGGAAAACTCACTGGTCTTGGACTCCATTACCCTTTGTTTTCTGCTTTCTCTGGAAATCTCGGGACCTGAACCCAGGGCCTTGCTCCCCACAACTATCTAAAGCCTCAGCCTTTTGATTTGGGGAACAAGGTTTTGCAACAAATCCAAAACTGGCCTCAACATGTGATTCCCCTGTGTCTGCTCCAAGAATGCTAGGATTCCAGGCCTGGTTATCACATCCCCTCCATTGTCCATTTTGCCCTTGAATGAGTTTTAGAGAACACAAGTCTGACTTTGTCTCTGCCAATCAAATCAAGACTTTGATGAATTATCCACCCACCCTGAGCTGGTGTGGAGAAGTTTCCTGTACTGTTGTCCTCATCACATGACTTTCCCTTTTGTACTCCCAAGGAGCCAATACAACAACAACAACAATTAATGAGAGATTGATGCAGAACTATACCTTCTTCTACTATTTCTTCATTTTAGGTTTGACTTCATCAGAATAGCATAACTATTCTCTTTATGACTTACCATCATAAATGTTTACTTGAGTTCCTATGTTACTTTCATGTATACTTTGGATTCTTCAAAATAGGGTGAATGATTCAGTTCTCCCGCAAATCTGAAATGCTTGGTTACTCTCTTTTCTTCATATCTCATGAAGCTGAACTACAATCTGATATAATAGAAACACAATGATCAACACACCAACAATAACCATGAGTTCAGTAAAAGATGAAAAGTAGGAAAAACTATAATGCAATTTTTTTTTGTTTTGTAGATAAAAGATGATGGTGATGATAATACACTGAATTTTATAGCTCTTACAAATCAGCATTGTTTGGTTGTTACAGCATTTTTATTCACCTGAGCTGTTGAATGTATGATCCCTAACAGTCAATGCTTGTGCTTTCGAAAGTAGTTTAAACACCAACTTTCTGAAGTAATAGGTTTTTTTCAGAGAAGTCTGACTGATCCTACTAGTTCAGGTGTTACTTAAAAGAATTAAGTGTGAAAGAAAATGAAATACAAAAACCAAAATAATAGAGGTATATTGCAGTTAGAGTATGGTGGGAGCTACCCCAAGGTAACCCAAGAAACACAAGTACAAGATAAGTATCAGAGCCGTGAAGGAAACAGCAGTGTGCCTGAGAGCATCCTCCTCTGGAAAACGTGAGCACCTGATGAAGTCTGACTTTGAGACGCTTACATCCTTCCCACCTCCCAGGAAAAAAGAAATGCTGAAGAAGACAAATTTCAGAAACAGGGTGGAAATACAAAGGATCATGTACGTGTACTTCTGCTGTGCTCTCACTGGTAAAGGAGGCCGGTGTGGACATCAAGTCACATGTCTCGTGCTGCTCTTTCTCTCACCTCCAGTGCCTGTGACTGTTGAGCAGTTCAGATGTTCTGGTTCCCTGAAAAGTCACCTTCTCACCATCCACTCACAATTCTCCTTTCATGCTTTAGCTGCTCTGGAGAATGGGAGGTAAGAAAGTCAGCATTTTCTCATCAGCTTCCTACCATTAGGAGTGAAGGACCCATCTCTCTTGCAGACTCCAAGTGAGCAAGAAAACAATAGTCCTAAGTATCCTCCTGCTCACATATCCACTCCCGTCGACAGTTATGACCCTAAAACAAATGCTTGCAGAATACAAGTTGAAATAAGCACTTGGTCATCCAAGACCTTCCAGAAGCACAGCTTCTCAATTTGAATGTAGATTGTGTCTGTTAAATTTGGTAGTGCATATTCACAAATTATATATGTTTTTCAGGCTAATGGTTTTATTTTGGGCTAGATTTATTGGCTAAGCAGCATGCAGAGTCACAGGGAAGCTATAAAAATGATTTGTCTAAGGAACTGTCTGTTTAAAATTCTATCAGTGCAGTTCCATGCTTGATATGAATCAGAATGAGTCTCACAGCTTCTGGTCATGTGCTCATGAGGCATGAATAATGACTGCTAGGTTCTGAATCTGGGCTGCTTCTCTGGTTTGCAGAGCCTAGAGGTTGAAGATCACAGCAATGAGAAAGTGAGGGTAACTCTTGATTGACTTTGTTCACAGATGACCTGTTTTGTGGGATGTAAGGATGCTCTTACAGCAAACATGCTATGAATACATAATTCATAATCTGAACTCCTACCATACAGTAGACAAGTCTCCTTATGAGTTCTTATTGGAAAATGGATACATTTGTATGATTTTTAGGTCTTTATTTCTTCTTCTTCTTCTTCTTCTTCTTCTTCTTCTTCTTCTTCTTCTTCTTCTTCTTCTTCTTCTTCTTCTTCTTCTTCTTCTTCTTCTTCTTCTTCT
>PVIU01012171.1:0-62456 GCA_004026605.1 Ondatra zibethicus
GGCTGGTAGTGTTTTTTGATTGTATAAAAAAACAAGTAAGACATCTCCTTATAATTTCCTTGGCTTATTGCCATGTCATGGAAAAGTCCTTTTTTAAACTTTTGCTATTGACATAATTTTTCTTGTTAAATTTTGAGGCCTTTGGCACATTTCCAATCAGTAATTGATAATTTCTGCATTACCTTGTGCCAGAAGACCTGGCAGACATGTATGGGATCAGATGTGAGCTATGTATGTGGGATAAAGCCTATTCCTGATTATATATTGAGCCTGAATAAATAACAAAGTCAGTTCTGTATCATCTGTTATAAGTTCAGCAATTTCAAATGCAAAAAGATTTTTCCACATATTGCAAATTAGTAACTGTATTGAGAGGTTCTTTAAAACCCGTTAGTACCATGAGAATAGAATATAATTCTGACTTTTGGACAGAATCATAGCAACTTTCTTTCACTTCACTTAAATCTTCTGATTTGTAGCCTGCCCTTCCTTATTATTATCAGTATTGAATGTAGGGACTTCAGTTATTGGCTTATCCCATACAATGTGAGGAAGGATTCAATTAACTCTTTTTAATAAATCAAATCTCTTGCTTTTGAGATAATTGTTATTAATTTCTCCAAAAATTTAGTGCAAGCTCTTTGCTAGGGTTCACTGTCTTCCCATAATTTGTTAATTTCATCTTTAGTAAAAGGTACTATAATTTCTGCTGGGTCTGTATATGCTAGTTGACACTATCTCTTCAATCAAACAATTCTCTCTCAATTTCAGCTGATAATTCCCTGGGAATATTTAAGTATTTGCCACCATCCTGATTTTGTTTAAATGAATTATTTGATCAGGTTTGATTCCAGTAGTGGGCCATAGATTGCAAATGTCTTCTAGCAATTTTTGGAAGTCATTAAGTGTCTAAAATTGGTCTCTCTTCATTTGCACTTTTTGTGTTCTAATTTTCCGTAAACTTATTTGATAACCTAGAAAATCGATAGAAACTCCTCTTTTTTTATTTTTCAGTACCAGTTTGTAATCCCCAATGAGACAGAACTCTCTTTAAATCTTCAAATGTTTTTTTTCTGAAGTATTATCTTTGAATCATGTAGCAAAATGTCATTAATATCATAGCAAACTATAGATTCAGGAAATCACTAATGTATCATTTCCTCTGACTGACATACAAAATATTGGCAGAGGATGGGGCTGTTTAACATTCCCTGTGGAAAAATTGTCCATTGATATCTTCCAGCAGGTTGAGAATTAATTGTAAGTAGGCACTGTGAAGAACAATCTTTTTCTGTCCTTTTCTTGCAAAGACATATTGAAGAAACAATCTTTTAAATTAATAACTGTAAGAGGCTATCCTTTAAGCAATAGGGAAGACAATGGTATTCCAGACTGTAGAGGGCCCATTGGTTGAATTGCCTCATTAACAGCTCTAAAATCTGTTTCCATTCCCCGTTTTTCAGATTTCTTTTTAACAACAAATACTGGAGACTAGTTGATTCTTCAATATACTGAGAGTCTAGTTGCTCCTGTAGAACCAGCTGTTCTAAAGCCTGCAGTTTCTCTATTATTAAAGGTCATTAATTGCTTAACCCAGACAGATTTTTATGTCAACCATTTTAAAGGTAGGGCCATGGTACCCCTGAGAGTTTGCCAGTTATTGCTCCATGGTTTTGTACAACCTGAATGGTCTGTGTCTGTTTTTTATAGTACTTTATAGTATCATTTCCAGAAATATGAGTTGGTTTATCGTCCATTTCTGAGACTGCAGGAATGTTAATCTGGGTATTCCATTATTGTAACAGATCACGAAGCCCATAGATTCAATGCTATATTAGACACATAGCCCCAGCCTTCCTCTCTGTCCTTTGGTCCTATACAATCAACCCATCTCATGTTTTGTTTTAACTGACCTAGGGTCCCAGTTCCTAAGAATTGAACATGTGCCCCCTAAAGAGGTCAATTCAGATGCCATGATTCTGGAGAAATAATAGTCATATCTGAACCTGTGTCTAATAATCCTTCCATTATAATGTTATTTATTCATACTCTCAGCTTTGGTATTTGATCATTATAGAAGTATGCCAAAATATATGTTTTCTATATTCTGTTGGAATTTTTGATTCATCCTCCATGGTTATTCTGTCATTCAGAGCAATATGGTTTTTATAACAGGCATCAGATTTTCTAATTTTCTTGGGAAGCATGTCCTCCGCAGTGACTAGTAATGACTCAACCATGTTTGACTTGGGGGTTTGCAAGAGACCCCTCAAGGAGTTTCCTGATGTTAATGGGTTGCCTTGTTTGTCTCTTTTTGTTCTATGTTCATTGGTCCAGTGCTGGCCTTTGCCACATCTTATGTATAACACAGAAGCTTTGTGCCTTTATTAGGGTGAATGCCAGAATAAACATTATTTCTATAATGGTCTTGTATACAATCCCTTCTCAGATGGCTTAGTCTACCACAATTAAAGAATTTGGCATTTTGATTTCTCTTCATGCCTTCTGAAATTGCTTCTCCTCTACCTAAGCCTCAGTGTCATAGCCAAAGGGCTCAATATTAGCTGTCTGTAGAGTCCATTCATCCATTGGTGCTGATCTGACCTTTAGGGGCCCAAGTATCTCTTTGCATTCTAAATTAGCATTTTCAAAAGCCAGTGATTCAATGAGTACTCATTTAGATTCTGGATTTACTACCCCTATTTCTACAGGTTCAGTTAATTTTTGCAAAAAGTCACTAAAGTATTCTCTTGGTCCTTGTATAACTTTAGTATATGATTCAATTCCTAATTCTTTCCTAATTCTTGAACCTTGTCCCAGGCATTCAAGGCTGCTGTATGGCATAGGGATAATATGTGTTGACTGTATGTAACTTGACTATCTGAATCAGCATAAGGACCCTCACCAAGAATTTGATCTCAGGAGGCCTCAAAACCACTGACTCTACCTTGATGTTCAAAGGCTGAAGCTTCCTTCTTCCAAAAACTCTTTCACTGAAGGTATGAACCATAGTCTTAGTACAGCTGAGACTACTTGAAGCCAATCATGTGGAATAACATTATTTCTTGAAGACCATGACTTTCTCAACTCCCACATATATGGCATGCCATAAGATTTTATTTCTTGATTAATATCTTTTAGATCTTTCATACATAAAGGTTCCCATTTACATTCTGTATATCCTTTTGGGTTGAGTATTTTCTGGCTTTTCAGTGGTAGTAACAGGATAAGTAGCTAAAACTCTTTGTAAGTCAAAACTCTGAGAGGTACTGGCAATGCTAAATCTTTACTATTTTTTTTGCCTGTACATCCTCTTTTTTGTCAGTTCTGACAAGTTCATCAATTGATTCAAATCTTTTAACCACTGTCTTTTGGAAAGTCTGAATCTCTTGACCTGAAAATAATTCTAATGATTTCATCAAATCAATTAATTTCTGGTTCTCATTCAGTATATGATTCCAAGATTTTAAATTTTACCATTAATGACACCTTCTCATCCTTAAATATTATTTTGATGTCCTGTAATTTGCCGTCCAGAAGGGATGTTCTATCTGCTCATTTGTTATAACTTTTTAAACAGACTTTGATTGTCAATCTCAGTAGTATGAATCCTTTCAGATACTCTCTCATTATCATTTTTAAGGTTTCATAACCCATTGTAAATTAAGGTGATCATTTTCAATGTTATGAATATTTTTTCTAACTTCTCATCAGTCTGTAAAGACTGTATCATTTCCAAAAGTTTCTCATTCTTGACTCTGTTATCAAACCATTTCCTTAAAGATATAATATGAATTATCAAACTGATAACAGCTATGGCTAAGAATGTATACATGTTAAGTAGGTCATAAACATCTCCTAGAGTTCTATCCCTAATAGAAACAAAAAGGTTATTGAATTCCTGGGTGGGGATATTATCTGTCATTTTCTTAGGAGTGGTTTACAAATTGCAAAAAAAAAATATACTTAGTAGATGACTTACCTCTGTTAAAATCCTGGTTTAGTTGAGACTTTTAAGGTATAATAACTATGTGTGCAAGATAAACCTGTGGATTTTCTAAGGAGAACTCAAAACCAAACTGAATCGAATTTTGTTAAAGAAACCTCGCTTCTGGAAGTCATGTAGCAGTAGTGCACAGGACACAGGAGTCAAGGGAAGCTTTGGAGCAACATGGGAACCACACATGGGATTGGAAGCAAGCCACAGGGACCATGGAAGCCACAAGAAGCTACAGGGTGGGAAGCCATGTGCATGCGCCATGGTGTGGCAACAGAGACGCGCACAGCAGGAGAGAAAGCTAAGCTGAGGCAGATGGGACCAGGGAGCAGCAGTGCTTCTCCTGAACCCAGGTAGTTAGGTTTGGGTTCCAATTCTTATAGCTGTATAAGCCTGGGCTGGCCTCAAGCAAATGACTTTTTTGTAAATTAGCTCCCCAATAGTTGGGTGCCAGATGAAACCCAATTAATAAAAACTCAGAGACAGACATTGGTGTTCAACCTGAAGACCAGAAAAGCAAAGTAGCCAGCCACTGGCTCTTAATTTGACCTCAGTCCAAAGCTGGGGATCCCGCTTCCAGGAAACCTCAGAATGAGACTGTGCCTGTGAGTGGTCTCCTCCCATTTAATATTACTCTCTAGGGTTGGGATTAAAGGTGTGCATAGTCCGGTTTCTAAAACAACTAGTGTGGCTATGTAGATTAAAGGAGTGGGTTACCACTGCCTGGTCCTTAAGGCTGAGCAGTGGTGCTGTTTTACTCTCTGATCTTCAGGCAAACTTTATTTATTAAAATACAAAAGAAATGCCACCACAGAACAGGGCACGACCACTGCTTATCTTTCAAAGTCACCAATAGCCCTGACTTTAAAACGGTTGACAAAAAAACCTGTATGGATTAAGCAATGACCTTTAACAAAAGAGAAACTGCATGCCTTAGAACAGCTGGTACAGAAGCAAATAAATGCTCAGCATATTGAAGAATCATCCAGCCCTAGGAATTCTTCGCATTTTTTTTTGTTAAAAAGAAATGTGGAAAATGGAGAGTGGTAACAGATTTAAGAGCTAGGATAGCATGGATTTGCCATAAGGTTTCCAACATTACCTGCTCAATATTGTGTATTTTAAAAGAAATTAGTTATTAATTTTAGCAAGCAATTTTATTATCTAGTCATTTTGCCAACATTCATTTATCACATAATAATTTATATTATTTGTTGCCACCTTTTTCTTTATACTTCTGAAAGTATAATTTGCTGTTTCTTTACTGTTAATAATCTATGGGGCTTAGATAATTTCTTTTCCACAACAACTTAATTCCTTACTGCTTCTCTTTCTCCGCTCACTATGCTCCAGAACCATCCGTTATCGTCTTCCACACACACATCGAGACCTTTCATTACCTACTCTCTACAACGGCACTCTTGTCAAGATCTCTCTGTTTCATCCTGTCGCTTACTTTGAGAACATGATATGTAAAACATAAATATAGTTGTCAGTAACTTTTATTCTTACCACTCCATTTATGATACAGGGAATCTTACCTCATGGCCTTCATATATTGTGCTATTTGTTCTATTCTGTACTTTTGTGGTTATATAGCACATAAATTTATGTTGACAGTTTAATTCTCTCAATTATAACTTATACATGTTTCTGTGGCGTGGTGTGATGTTATCGCTTTCATCTTTAGCGTTAGGTACCTGTTTACCTAGCAAACACAAGAAAACACTTGGTGAATGAGACTATAGCCATTATTGAATTAATTGTCCAACCATGACAATGAGAATCAGGAACAAAGTATGAGCAAGGAAAAATAAGAATTTAGCATTATTTCCAATTCATGGAGAGTCCGTTATTCTCAAAGAATGAAATAAGCTATTTTATAAAGTCTATAAGATCTAGTATTTAGAATGCTCAGATTGATCAAGTTACTTGGCTATGTAAGAAAGACAATTCTGAAAAATAAAGTTAAAAAAAATTCTTTCACCCTTCATTGAATTTCCTCTGCTTCTGATTTCCAATATAATTCATATCTTTTGAAAAATGTATAGGATCTCTTGTATTTTAACATCAAATAGCATATACTTATTTATCTGTACAAATACTTTTTAAAAACATGCACAGTTTAAAACACTTGTTATTTTTGGTAACTTCCTAATGATTATTTTAATTTGTTAACTGGTTACATACTTAAGTTATGTAAATGTTTATTATTTCTTTTAACCACAAATAATTTTGTTTTATTTTGCCCATTTTAGGGAGTTTGTTTATTATTAATCATTATTTGTTAAGTGATCATACAAAACTCTATGCAGGTATGTCTAACCTGTGACCAAGTCTTAACGTCTAAAGGTTGGTCCTCTCTTCAAGAAGAAATTTCTTGAAATGTTCCTTGTTACTCAGATTCATACCACTAAGTCAATAATGAGCTTAGAGAGGACAAAGTGGTGAACAGAACTTCTACTGCTTCCTGGCGCCCCTTAATGCCCATTCTGGGTGTGTCTAGAACACACATAGATATGTGTCACCCAAGTTTATCTGTTCCTTACTGGAACTGGCATTATTACACAAATCTGCATGCATTTGCTTTCTCTCACACCATACTCTATACTTTCTTTCATTTGTTTGGTTTGCAACTTAATCCACATAAGTGTGCAGTGTGTTTTCTGGGTGATGGCAGTTCCAACAGATTTCTATCATATTTTGTCTTGCATTTTTCACTATTTAAACTCTTTAGTGGGATAAAATATTTAGCTTTTTAAAACTTGCCCATTAGCAATAAATAATAAAATGGTACAATTTCAAGAAAGAGTGACCTTGTGTGCTTCATGTTTTGTATGAGAAAGCAGGTTCAACACTGTCTTTGTCTGTCTTCCTTACACTTCTGTTCTCTTTAACATTCTTGGATCGAAAATGAGAGTTTCTTATTTTTTAAAATTTAGGAACTGTTTCAATTGTTTTGCATCTACTTACTCATTTACAAGATCAACACTTTGAAACATTTCAGCTTCTCATGGCAAAGTCCAAATCTCTCAGAACTGATAAGTTTTTCTTGAAGAATCTTCCACCTTCTTTGAAGCATTTTTCTAAATAGGGCATTTCATTTAATTTTTAATCTTCTTCAATGAGTTATATTGCATTCTAATATTCTAGTTCTCAATTATGTAAACAATTAGCAATATTTTGAGAACAATGTTTAGGTATCTATGAAATAATTCACTTACTGAATTTCTGATAATTAAGTATATATGTGCATATATTTACTTATTTATTATTCAAAATATAAGCACTCAAGAAAGCCACTATTATATGTATTTTATATATTCTGAAATCACAATGGTTGTGTATTACTTTATTACTTGATTAAAACTACAATCTATAAATAAATAATTGAAATCATGAAAAAAATAATTAAAACATGTGAGTTTACAGAGAACATAAAGCAACCAGTAAACTAAAAATACCTAATATATCTCCATCTTCACTTGTCTCATTTTTTTATTCCTTTCCAATTGCTGACATGAAATCTTGACAATTCTATGTGGTTATTTCTCTTTTTTGCCCCAGATGTCTAAACTTCTCACTTGTTTAGCTGTTTATCCCTGAAACAGATAAAAGCAATTATTCTATCTGTCATGCTTTTCTTGTTCACTTGCCAAGATAATATTTCTAAGTTATTGAACTAAATAATGCATTATAGTTACCAAAGGGAACATACTTCGTTTCTTGATAGCTACTATCCTTGTTCACTCCTATTCTCAACCCAATGAGAAATGTGAATAAAAATGTGAGAAAATACACATATCCCTTGGGTTTTCCACGCATAGTCTTTGCTTTAAGACAATATCTTAAATGAGTACATCTTCTGGCCTTTAAGAATAGCAATATACATTAGTGTAGGAGGTGGAAGCAAACATAATTTGATATTCAAAATAGCATAGGGGTTTGTTGAGATACTATCAAATTATCATCAAACTAAAGTGCTAAGATTGCTTTTTTATTAAAAGTCATTTGTAAATTCAAACTTTTCTTTTTAAGTTTTTACTTAATTATTCTCAACATGTCTCATGTGGAGATCCACAGCTAAGCACTGGCCAAGTTCTGGGGAATCCAGTTGAAGAGAGAGCAAAGGGATTGTATGTGCAAGGGGTGTCTAGATCATGACAGGGAAACTCAGAGGGACAGTTGACCTGACCCTGCAGGAGCTCATGGACTTTGGACCAACAGCTAGGGAGTCTGCCTTGGACCAACCTAGGCCCTCTGTATGTGGGTGACAGTTGTATAACTTATTCTTTTTTGGTTCATAGCAGTGGAACCAAAACCTGTCCCTGGTGTATGAGCTGGCTTTTTGGAACCCATTTCCCATGCTGCAATGCCTTGTCCAGCCTTGGTGCAAGGGGAAAGAGCTTGTCTCAACTTGATATGTTATGCTTTGTTGACTCTGAGGGAGGCCCCTTCTGAATGGAGAGAGAGGAGGGGTAGATATGGGGAGTTGAAGTGAAGTGAGGGGAGGAAATGAGAGGAGAGAAGAGGAAACTTGTGGTTGGTATGAAAAATAAATAAAAACACAAGTAAAGACACTAATGTATAGTATAGACTGAAGTACCCATACTATACTGAAGGAATAATAGCTGATGTCATAGCTGTCTGAAAACTGTTTCAATTAATTGGTGACAAATCCTTTTCTACATTGTTTTATTTGTTTTAGACAGAGTCTTAATTTGTAGCACTGATTGGACTGGAACTTTGTAGACCAGTATAGAATTCCCAGTGCCCCACCTACCTCTGCTACCTGAGTGCTGAGATTGGAGGGGAGGGTGGTAACTGTGTATAACAGAAGAATCTATATTTAATATGAAAAACAAAACAAAAATAATAAAAATAAACAACAACAGCAAAACCCATTTCACCATGCTGGCTGGGACATATTTTTGAGGAACGAGAAAACTTGTTGGAGAGTTCTCTCTTGATCTTTTTTGTTTTGTTTTTTGCTTGTTTTTGCTTGCTTTGCTTTGTATAGTTGTTTGTTTATTTATTAGTTGAAGTCCTTGTATCCATCCAAAGGGAATAAATTACAAGACACATAATCACCTAGAGCCATGCTTTTCAACAGTACACATCACCATCTTTCTGTATGTGGGCTCTTGTACAGGAATCTTTTTACAACTCCACCCAATATCACTTTCTCAGGCCATTCTGTTTGATCTGGTGACATCTCTGGTATTCTGAAACAAATTCTGTGGTATTTCATTTAGCAATCTAACCTTTATAATTTTTTCCATGCCCCACTTCACTTTAAAAGATAAAAAATTCATTGATGTCTGATAATTTGATGTTATTTTCATAGCTTTGCTAAAATGGTGGTTGTATACTAACAAAATTGAAAACATGTATGAAAAAAGTAATTGATTTTCTTTCTTAAATATATTTATCTTTATTATTAAAGAGAGATTAGATCATATTTGTTTTATTTATTCTTCCTTCATTTGGATAGATCTAAACCATAAAGTCCTTGGTTAGAATTATTTTTATATCTCCAATTTTCACAAAGTGCAGTGAGTTACAAAGAAATGAATATGGTAAGCTCTTATATTTTTACAGAAATAAAATATTCTTTCTAAAGGCAAGCCATTTCTAAACTCATCAGCTCTTTAATTGAATGATTTTGAGAACATCTAAAAAGAAGTGGGGTCGTAAAAGAAACATGTGCAGTAAGATTTCTTTTTTAATATCTCAATCTGTCAGTCTTTCATCTCAAATTTTTTTGGAGTGCAATAAAACAAGAAAAGAGAGGACAACCAAGAGTATTAAAAATGTGTGTAGGCTTTGTGTTGGCAGTGCATGAGGATAGTGTAGCTACAATCCTACATTCTTGCTCTAATAGACAACTGTAACAGGCAAGAGCTTCATGGGACTGGAAAGGCGCTGGTACTGGTCTTATTAAGCAGATCTCTACATGATTTAAAAATGCAGATTGTTAAATTCTACATGAGAAAATATAAAAAAGACTCCCTGTTTAAAATATCAATATAAATACAAATTATACTGCATGGTGTTATTCAGAAAAGAAAAAAATTGGTAAATATTGGATGACAAGAAAGGACTGGGTACAGGTAGTGAACACTTGATTCATTAAAGAGGATGTGAAATGAATTATTTTTCTGGTCCTCATTCTGTCATGGATCTTTGACTGTTTTGTAGCGGATAAGTGCAAAAAAATCTATTGAATAATGAGAGCATAAAATACAACGTCAAACTGTACAGCTTCAGAATACCTATTTAAAATATATGGGATTTCACATAGATCTCCTAGCTTTCAGTCTGGTTAATTTTAATGTATTATAGAATTTATTTGAAAATTCTTTATAATAAAGCTGTAATAAAAACAACCACACTACAGTTTAAAATTATTTGTTTCAAAACTTTTTCTAATGTACTCTGAGATACAAGTAATGTAAAATACTCATATATCATTTATAAGAACACATGTGTATTATCAGTGTATTGCCCTAAGTCTTTCAGGTTAGATGGCTAAACATGTAGTGATTATTTGTTATATTGGGACATACTAAAACAACTCGTTTCATTCAGATGCCATCTAATATGGATATCAAAAATTGGAATCTTCCATTTTATAATCTAAACTACTGAGATAAAAAATAATTAAAACTATCTATTCAAACTCAAAATCCAGGGCAAATGGTAACTCAGAAAATTGATTCTACTGTCTTAGATCTGTATCTTAGGATAAAATATAGTGACCAAAGCAACCTGGGAAGTAATGGGTTTATTATTACATGACCTAATCACAGTACATTAGGAGGGACGATCAGGACAAAAACTCCAGGCAGGAATCAGGAGGCAGGACCTAGAGCAGAGGCTATTGAAGAACACTGCTTGCTAACTTGCTGTCTATGACTTATGCAACTAGATTCTTTTGTACAACAAAGGACTATTTGTCCAGGGTGGCACTGCCCAAATTGGTCTGTATCTTCCTAAATCAATTATTAATCAAAAAATTACTCTACAGACTTACCTACAGAGCCACCTGATTGAGTCATTTTCTTTACCAATATTTCTTTTTTTTCCATACATTGTTTTGTTTTATTTTTTCCATTCAAGAACATGATTAAAGATAAAAAAAATTTTTTTTTCCTTTCTTCTTATTACCAGAAGACTCCAGCTTGTTTCTGACAAAATAACAACAACAAACCTAACAGGAACACCTATAAATACCTACAATTAGACTTATATTATTTATATTTATTGTGATATATGTGTTTATTCCTGGATACCACTATACATTGCACATATATATTGTATGTACATATGTATGTATTCCAGAGTCTTTGTGTTGTAACACACTTTGGAATGCATTTGTGACATCATACAACTTGTAAAGTATGAACAGAGAAAGCATCATGAGGAATATGATGTTTCTTTTTCATGCTAGCATCATAAGTGGTCGTCATATCAGCTTATCACTCTGCTCTATGGACATTTAACACTCTGTTCCCATACTAGGATTTCATAAATATGAGTAACTTAAACTTAGTATTTCTTTATAGGCTTAATCCATATATAACATATATGAAGTCAATCATTTGTCATATTTGAATACACCTTGAAGAAAAAATAAATAAATATGTGTAAGATTGGTCATGTAATATCAAAGGGTACATGAAATTTGAATGGTAATACAGAGAATAGAATAATCTTAGCACCTAAATAAATACTAGAGTGGAAAAAGTGAAAATACTATTCTTTTGTTTTGTTTTGTTTTTCAAGACAGGGTTTCTCTGTAGCTTTGAAGTCAAAACTACTCTTTTTATACAGTTTAGTTAAATTACATAGTGAGTGTTATGTATACCTTAGTTACATGTATATTAAGTGCATATAAAATGTGCATGTGGCTTAATTTTAAGGCTAATATTTGCATCTTACTTGAAATTGGATCTGCTGGTCTCAATGATTTTGATTGCCATCTTTTATGAGATTGTTTTGATATAGTTCTAAAGACAATGCATGAAAGAGACAAAGAATTGACAATGGGATACTTTTCCCAGTTGTCTCAGTATTAACCTTATTGTATATAAGTGAATTTCTTTTACATTCTTTAATAATTAAGAAGAAGAAAATATTCCCAAAGTATCAATCCCATCTAATTTTAGGACCCTCTTTGTGGATAGAGTACCAGCATGAAACAACAATGTCCTTAGTCTAGAGTTTCATTTATTACCATTCTTATCATAAGTAAAATATAGTTTTTATTGCACAGTGTTAGTAACTAACCAACTGTAACATGAGGGGCTGCTTGCTAGTTGGGGTTTCCATCCTGCCCAGTTCCCCTGCCATTTAGTACCAAAGAATATCACACAGAGAGTCTGCATTAGGTTATTAACTGATTGGCCCATTAGCTCAGGCTTCTTATTAGCTCTTGTAGCTTATATTAACCCATTATCCTTATTTATGTTAGCCACATGGCTCAGTACCTTTCTCAGTGGGGCGGGTCACATCCTGCTTCTTCGGTGGTCTGGGCAGGAGTGCCAAGAGATCTTCCTGCTTCCCAGAATTCTCCTATTCTCCTTGCTCCGCCTCTACTTCCTGTCTGGTTGTCCCACCTAATCATCCTGGCTAATGGCCAATCAGTGTTTATTTAAATCATGATTGACAGAATACGGACAATTCTCCCGCACCAACCAACAATTAAGGAAAATTTTTCATGTTACTGAAATAATTTTGAGGTTTCTGTGTTATGATCATATAAGGCTGTTTAAATTACCAAAATTAAATTAATCTGAATGCTATATTCAACATTTGCATCAACTTGGTCCATTTTTTGAGTAATTTGTCAACTGTTTTATTTATATTTTTATTTCAGACTTTTGGAAATTTTCACTATGTGGGGAAATAAAAAGCATAAGCTTTAAAATGTTTCTTTGTCTGTATCTTCAATTGTTGGTAGATAGAAATGAGGAGCTATAGTGAGTTCTTTAAAATGTTTCCTTGTCTGTATCTTCAATTGTTGGTAGATAGAAATGAGGAGCTATAGTGAGTTCTTTAAAATGTTTCTTTGTCTGTATCTTCAATTGTTGGTAGATAGAAATGAGGAGCTATAGTGAGTTCTTTAAAATGTTTCTTTGTCTGTATCTTCAATTCTTGGTAGATAGAAATTAGGAGCTATAGTGAGTTCTTTTCTGAACACCAGAACATAATATCTGATGAAACAATTTAATGGAAGGTTTGCTTTTGGTTCATATGAAGCAGGTTTATAGTGCACCCAGGACGGGAAGTGTGACAGCAGAGTCACGAGGTAAGCGTGTCACGAGGTAAGGGTGTCACGAGGTAAGGTTGCTGGTCACATTCATCTGCAGTTAGGAAACGGGTGGATAAAAGCTGGTATTCCATCCGAGTTTCCCATTTATTCAGTCTGAAATCCATGCTCACTGTGTGGTGCAGCCCACATTCAGGGTGGGCTTATTATATCAGATAAGCCTAACTTGAAATGCCCTCACAGGCATGCCCCAAATTTTAATTTCAATGTGATACTAAATTCAGCCAACAATATTGGAGGTTAACCAATATATGAAATATATTGACTAATTAGCATGATGATCATCTTTAAGTAGAGATATTTTATTGCCAGGCAGTTTTGTCAATAGTTAATAATAATTATTATTCATGGAAATAAACATGCCTTTAAAACGAGCACTTGAGAAGCAGAGGCAGAAGGATCACTGTGAGTTCAAGGCCAGGCTTGTCTAAAAGTGAGTTCCAGAACAACCAGTACTGTTTCACAGAGAAACCCTGTCTCCAAAAAAGCAGAAGAAGAAGAAGAAGAAGAAGAAGAAGAAGAAGAAGAAGAAGAAGAAGAAGAAGAAGAAGAAGAAGAAGAAGAAGAAGAAGAAGAAGAAGAAGAAGAAGAAGAAGAAGAAGAAGAAGAAGGACGAGGAGGAGGAGGAGAAGAAGAAGAAGAAGAAGAAGAAGAAGAAGAAGAAGAAGAAGAAGAAGAAGAAGAAGAAGAAGAAGAAGAAGAAGAAGAAGAAGATTTAATGATTGATTCTATACAGTCTGTCAACATAAAACATAAAATACTTTGTCTCCTATGCATACTTGCTTTTGTAATTGCTTTATCTAGCACATCAAAAACTGCTGAAAAGTCACCACTGTTGTGTATCTTCAGTCTTTCCTCAATGACCATGACTTATGCATTGTTGTTTTTGTTTTCCTTACTCCATTCAGAATAAAAATATCATGAATATTATTTTTTGAAACTACAATACTCTCAAAGTCTTAATAAGGCAATATTTGATATGCTTAAGTATGTATTGAATGGCCAAAAGGAGAAAGTAAAACCTGAGATTATAAATCCATAAACTTGTTTTCTTTGGTGCATCTTGTGGAGAATTTGTTCAATATCTCTTAGTAGATTTTTATTAGCTATGAATCTGCCTTTTGTGATTTATATAGTTTCTGATCTTTAAGAGATGAAAAATTCTGATCAATCGAAGTGATATAAAGCTTACTTCAAATATTTCCAAGAATAGTGCTCAGTTTTTCATGGCTATGATTGGCAAACTGACTGAAAATATACAGCCATGGACTGTGCCATCAAAATGTCACTAATGAAGTTGATATACTTCCAAACACTTAAGTTTCTGGTTAATTTTTAATATAGTTTGAAATAGGAAGATAATATATGGAGCACTATTTTCTCCACTATAAATCCTTTGAAAACACTGCCTGTCTTAATAAGAGTATCATCAATCATCTTCAAAATGACTGTAATAAAAATTCTCAGAATGATATAGTTCAGGTTCTGTGCATGTAGTAGGTACCATTTGTGCATAATCTTGTTGACTCAAGGTAATGGATTTGGAGGGAAATTTTAAAGCCGGTGGCTACTGTGACATGACAACACAGAGACCCAGTACAGATATGGCCTTTGTATGGAGATAATAGCTATGTATTTTCTAATCTTTACAAAACACACTGGGACACCTACTTTATCCTTGAAAGCAAAAAAAAAAAAAAATTACGTGGCCTTACAGTGTTGTACCTCTTCCCATTATTGTCAATTTACAAATTAATTCCTTTGATCTTTGACTCATGTGCAAAGAATTGATTAGAAAAATTGATATGAATCTGTATTAGTCAAAATTCCTGGGTACTTGTCACAGAATGAACAAAAGCAACTCATTTTGTCATATACATACTAAATGCTGAGACCCTGAGAGGAACAAAGGCAGTGGCACGTAGGGTTCTAACCAGCAAGCTGTCCACTTGTAGGAACTCCTAATTTTCTTCGGCCCGATTCTAATTCATTGCTGATGTGACTTCATTTCCTATACCAATTTTCTGTCTGTCTGCTCTTTGTTTGGTGGGAGCACAAGGCGTGAAGCCCAAGTGAGAAGAAGAGATTATAAAAGTGTACCCCATTTACCTGACCTTGACTGTTCTTGGCTCGCTTGAGGTGTCTAGGGCTAAGCATGCCTGGCGTGTCACTGTGAAAGTTTCCTTCCCACTCATGACTTCATATTTAATTTGAAGATGCTCCCCTCCCTTATCACAGGTATCCTCACTGATGTGCGATGCAGTGTGGATTCAAACCCTGAGGTCAGGGGAAAGCACATGCAAAGCAGTACAGATCAACAAGTATATGTACAAAGTGCCATGGCAATAGGAAATGAGACAAACAACCAAGTGCCTTGAATACATTTTAACAGAATTCATTTAAATACTACGAGGTTCTGAAGGCACATCCAAGGATCTATGATGAAAGCGGCGTTAACTAGCTGATCCTCAAATCCCCTCAAACATGGGTGTTCTGAGAATGTTTACTTCTAAAATTTCCAAGGGCTAAAGATTAGCTTTGAAGTGATTATTATATTATAACATGAACCTATTTCATAGAGATGTGAAAGGGTAGGTAAGTTATGCAACAAAGAATTGCAAGTTTTTGGAAGATAAAATCATAATTCACAGAGGCAGGAAAGACAGCAAGCAGAGAGACAAGATGGGTTCCCATAAGGCAGAAGACAGTGTTAGAAGTCTACCAAACTTCAGGACAGTGTTTACTGTAGTCAGATTTATATTGAGTCCAGATTACAGTGTCTCCAGCATAGAGCATAGTTTCCCAAACTTCAGTAGGAACCTCAACCAAGAAAGGTTACATTTTCTAAGATAACGTGATATGGGACCAACGGTCCCAGTGAAAGAATATTTAATAGTAAGATCCAGGACAATTTATGATGAATTAGATATAATTGATATTCTTTACTTCAATTCTGTCAGGAATGATGTTTCTAACCCTTTGTGGAGAATGAGACTTTATATTTCAGAATGACAACAGCAACAGATGCAGATAAAAACAAAATACCAACAACCTACAGAGGCGAGCGCTTTAGTACTGTGTAGGTATTAATTGTACCTATTGCAAATGTATAAGACTGAGAAAATTTTAGAAACAGGTAAGTCTAAGAGCATAAGCATGTGTTAGGAAACTGGCTCATCTCCAGTATTTGCCCTACAAGCCGCCTACCACACATAATGCCACCTTTTGCCCCATTTTAAATGCTTCCGAAGTGCATAGTGAATTTCACAATATCCTCAGAAGACAATAAAGGGGATGACCAATGGGTGGCTTTTCTTGCTATTCTGTTCCCACAATTTTAGTGTATTGATGAGGAGTCTCTGGGACAGATGACGGCAAAGGGAAGTTTTCTGCATTAGATTACTTCAGTAAAATCAGAAACAAACAGACCCTTGGATTAAGTTCCACCATTTCAGGACGGTGTGAGGAAGCTGCTGTGGAGGGTGAGCCTTGCAAAGGAGGAGAGTGGCTAGAACTGAAAAATTCATGATCTCAGAGAACACATCTATAGTGCCAAAGAGATGATAGGTTGTAGTAAGAGGCTGCTTGTTCATTCCTGGCCACCCAGACCCGATTACTTAATTCTGTAATTAATACAGAAACTGTATTAATTGTAACACTGCTTGGCCAATTAGATAGGGCTTCTTATTAACTAATGCTTACATCTTGAATTAACTTATTTCTATTATTTTGTATTTTACCACGAGGCTCGTGGTTTACAGGTAAGGTTCCAGCTGGCTGCATCTTTCTCCTTAGGCGGTTATATGGCGTCTCCTCAACTCCACCTTTTTTCCTCTGTCTCTGCTTGGAATTTCCGCCTTGCCCCATTCTGCACTGTCATAAGCCCAAGCAACTTTTTTATTAATCAATGGTAATAAAACATATTCACAGCATACAGAGGGGAATCCCACATCAACAGGTGACTCTGCTTCCTCAAATAATTCTAAGATCTACTCCTGTAGGTTTAGAAAAGATGAGAATGGGTGGTAAGAACCATATCATAGCCACTGAAATAAGTGACTTCTACATTGTTCTGGTGTCCTGGTTATAAAGCACATCTCAGCCACAGAGGAAGCATTGGCTCTTCATCCTGACAGTGCATTTACCTCCAGGCAGAAATTGCAATCAAAATTGTTGCAGGAACTTGGGTGCATTGGCACTCCTAGCGATAGCAAGCCATTTTCTGTGAAGAGGAGGAAATGCCTCCCCATCAATCTACTTGTCTTATGCAAATGAGTGGCATGCATGTGACATCCCTGAGCCAGTAGGGTGTGCAAAGCACTTGGGCTGGCTTCCACTCACTCGATTTTCGAGCTCAGAAACAGGATTCATGCTCATGCCGAAGACAAAATCACTGATTCCTTTAATAAAGGTTCTAACCTGACCTGCTTGGATTTCCCCCTATCTGTCTTACTTGAGCTGGGTTTGTTTATAATAATAAAAAAATTAACAGATAGTAATGGTATACAACAATGATTACCAGCATCAAGAAGAGGAAAGAAATAAGGAGGGATGAGGCCAAAGGAGGAAATTAGAGGAATGCAGGGTGAATCTCAAAGTATAATGAATTCCACGGAGACTTCCACAGAGACCATAGTGAGCTACATTGTATTGCATACTGAACATTGGCCACGTGTATGATTTTTGGTGCTCTTACCACAAAAAAACAATTTGATACTTAGTAAATAATTTAGTTGACTAAATTAATCCTTTAACATGATATATGATTCATGATATATATAAAATTATTGCTTTGTATACCTTCGATATGTCTAATAAAATTAAAGAAATACAGAAAGAAAATATTTTAATTAAGTTATTATCCTCTAGATATTTCAACTAATTAATTCTTATTTTAGAGAGTTGAATGATTAGTTCCTGAACTAATTAACTCATTATTCTTTTGAACTTGAGCAAGGTGAAATAAGAAAAAAAAGAATGAAATAGACCTTCTAGTGTAAATTTCCTAATTTTTTCCAGTGCTCGAAAATTCTTGCCAGGAATTTATTTCCTTTATCTATTAATAGCACAGACTGCTTTCAGGCACGTGATCACCAGTGGACTTGAATTTAAAAATTGCCTATAGACCTAGTCTTTTGGGAATGTTAGCAATAAGACTGAATTATTTGGATTAAAAAAAACAGTGCTCATAATTCTTTTGAAACGATACTAAGGTTTCAAGATGTTGGTAGAATCAGAAAGATCAGAGGAAGTCAGCTGGCCTTCAAATGTTTACTGTGGCTTTCACTTTTAAAGAGCAGCAGTCTCCGCAACGCTTCGTTTGATGCACTGTTCGCCATACCTCCCTGCATGCATTTCTAATCCATGAAATATCGATTACACATCCAAATTAAAAAAACAGATTATGATGAGAAGCAGGGATAGTCTGAGCAGGAAAAATATCAAAAACATCCCCAAACTGGGATCTGAACAAGCACAGAAACCACAAATCTCTCACATGAAAGTAATTCACTGCATAAGACAACAGAAGCCCAACATACTAAAAATTGCAAGTAGTCTGAGCACCATATTTTTATAATAACGTATTGTTCTGTATCACAAACAGTGTTTCAGTCTCTCTGTTTCTCTGTCTCGGTAGCTCTCTCTTTTCTAGATAGGGTCTCTTTAGGCAGCCATAGTTAACCTACCGTGATTGTCTACCACAGCTACCTGAGTGCAGGTGTACGTCATGATGTAGATTTGACTGTGAAGTGTGTCTCACAGACTGAAGTGTTTGAACACTGGTACTCAAGTAATGGTGTCATATGGAGAGGAAACCTTGTTGGATAAAGCAGGTCAGTGGGTGAGTTGGGGGTTAGACAGTCTAGCCACATGTCCTGTGTGCTTTCTGCCTCCTGATTGACAAAGCAGCTCACTAGCAACCTCTGACACCTGGGCCATGCCTTCCCTGCCATAATCACGAATGTGTTGCCTAGAACTCTAAGTCCAAAGACATTTATAAAACTAAGTTCCTGGGGCTGAAGAGATGGCTTGGCAGTTATAAGCACTGAACGCTCTTCCAGAGGATTTGGGTTCAATTCCCAGCACCCACATGGCAGCTCTTAAGTGTGTGTAAATCTAGTCCCTAGGCTATCTGATACCTTCACACCATTGCACATAAAACTAAGTTTGTTCCTGTCCGATATCTGTCATGGCAGTGGCAAAGGCGACTACTGGTTTTCCCAAAAATACTTTTTAAGTTTATTAATAGGATAAATAAGTTTGGTGGGAAGATTATTTCTTGTACAAACAATTTCTTCTTAATTACTAGTCTGTTAAAATCTCCCCAAATATTGCAAGGACAGGTTTTAAGTGCTAATTAAAATGAAACAAATGTTATCAGAAACAACAAGAAAAGAAAAAGTGACAAGGTAAAAACTCTCCTGAAGATTCTAGGAAAAGATATTTTTATGTCTGTATGAGTTGGGCTTTTGTTTTAAATTACCATAACTTGATCAAGCATTTTAAATTTCATACATAGAGAAAACTGATAAATCATGGCTGTCATCCCATTAGCCTTTTATTCTTTGTGAGGAGAAACGAAGCCCTTCTTGTACAGCTAACCTTTTAAGTGCACTGGAAGGCAGGAGTGGATTTGAATTTTAAGAGGCAAGGCTAAGATCAACTCATTTCTAAATCTTTTTAGCATAAGATTTGTTTTACATGGTTTGATTGGTGTTTTTTTCCCAGTCGTGAATAATTTGGTTGTAATCAAGGAATGATTGGAAATTGCTTTTTATTATTATTATTATTAATATCATTATTTTTACTTCAGCTGTTTTAAGGTGCCTGTCTATGGTCTGCAAAGCACTGAACTTAACCTTGGCACCAGTCTAGATGCCGCAGTCCCTCAGTCTTTGTGTCCCTGTGCAATTCTTTCGGGTGAGTGTGAGATGGAACTTGTGGTCCTTTTAATAGTTAGAAAATAAAAAGGGTGAAGGGTCATCACTGGTTTTCCTCCTTTGCAGACATCTCATTCTGTTTATATTTGTAGACTCTCTTGTGGTCTTCTTTGCTTGGTATTTTGATGAAGCAGGGTTGATACTGGAAGGTGATCTTATCAAGAAACTAAAACAAGCCTGTTGCTTTCTCCCAGATAAGCCCTCTATCCTCTCTTCAATTTCACCTTAAAGTAAGTTTGCTCCGAGAGAATTGAATACCATTCACAAGCATGTGAAAGAGTTCAGAAGCAGACCCAACTCTGATGATGTCTTAAGATTGCTGAGGATCTGGCCTGTGTCCCATTCCTAACCCACGAAAACTATGAAGCAGTAAATGTGTCTAGTTTCCAAAAAGGAATTTGGAGATAATGTTACATGGAGAGCCGCTGTTAGTTGCTACAGTGAAACTGCTGTCTCATGCTTTGCTCCCTTTTACAGGGCCCACTGAATATGTAAGCTGTACACAGATATGCTCCTCATGTAAGTTGCGTGTCGATAATTGCTCACAAACTTTTCCCCAATTAAATGAGGACACTCAATAGAAATACTGAACCCTCAATCCAACAATGTTACTATGTGAAGGGCATATGCTGTTTATTACCAGAAACTTTTCAGATCTGTTATATCACTCAGCATAAGATTCTCAACAAAGGTTTTTATCAAGACCTCTATTTAGACCTCCAGAAATGTGAGCTAAATAACGGTTTTTTTTCTTAATAAACTCTTCAGCCTCCAGATTCTTAGAACAACACAAAGTAGAATAAATGTAAACACTAATTGTGTGGTAAGGACTGTGTGTGTGTGTCTGTAACTACAAAGCAATCCTGAACCTAAGTATCAAGGAACAATTTGAAAGAGGGACTAGAAAAATTATAAGAGCCAGAAAATCAGGGAGTTTGCTGAGAGATTGTGTCTCTTACTAAAAGCTACATTCATAAAGTCTCACCAACATGACTGCCTAAACATTAGCTGAGCAAGGACTGAGTAAGGACAGTAATATCCATGCCAGAGTGGATGTGTAAGCCTACAAGGACTCAACCCCACACAAAGTACTATACAGGCAATTAAGAAAACTTGAGAGAGGGAGAAAGCTCTCCCTTGAGAAAAGCACACCTTTTGTTTTCCATACAAATAGGTATCCCTGAAAACAAACATACAAGTAGTATTATAGAGACTGAGAGAGTTATACTCAGAAATACATACACATGATATGATATAACAGCACTTAATGAAAAAATAGGGCACAAATTTGAAAAAGGGCAGAATGGTATGTAGGAAGACAGGAAGGAAAGAAGAAGTTATATAATTATATTATACTCTTAAAAATAAAAGAAGAAAACAGAAACTAAATTGTAGATAATAGTGCAATGTGTGGTGCACAGGAAAAGCAACTAAGGCACAAGTGCTTCCATCATAAACATGGGTCTTATTTTGAATTATAAATTCATCTACCAGTAGTAAATATAAACGGATCTAGTTGCATGGTTGGGCATAAGAGGAAATTTTTAAAGAAAATGACTTAAAACATGCATTAACTAAATATTTTTCTTTTGTTATTATTTCCTTTATTTTAAAGAATTAAACATGTTCTCTGACATCACATAAGAAAGATACAAGAACAAGGAAGTTACAAATGATGATAGTAACAGATCAAGATGTTTGATCATGAGAGGAAATTAAATACTGAAACAAACAGCACACAAACTAAATAATTGTCTGTCTTTAAGTGTACATATAATGGAATTGTGCATATAGTCTTAAATCACTCACAATAATTTTCATTTATATGAATAGAAATGTCTAACTTTCTTTTTTATCTCTTTCTTTTTTATTATTATTTAAAAAATACCAATCCAAATTCCCACTCCCTCTGCTCCTTCCATTCCACTCCCTCTCCCCCCACCCCTCCAACCCTAAGTGAGTGCCATGCCCACCACCCTATGGAAAGTCCAACGCCCTCCCTACTAGATCTAGGTTGAGCAAGTTTTACATCCAAAGAGACTAGGATCCCATAAAACTGGTATGTGCAGTAGAGACATATCCCAGTGGTGTAGGAGGGTCACACAGTCCGAGCCCCTCATTACAACATCCCAGTGTCACTATCAGTGGCCCCTCAGTCTGTCCCAACTGTCCACCCCCTTCAGAGGGGCTTGGTTGTTCCCATGCTTGTTCACTCCCAGTTCAGTTGGAGTTGGTGAGCTCCCATTAGCTCAAGCAAACTGTCTCAATGGATGACCCCCTCATGGTTTTGAATTCCTTGCTCATACTCTCACTCCTTCCACTCTTCAACTGGGTCTTGGGAGCTCAGTCCAGTATTCCAGTGTGGGTCATTGCCTCTGTTCCCATCTGTTGTTAGAGGAAGGTTCTATGGTGATATTTAAGATAACGATCAGTGTGACTACAGGATAAGGATACTTTAGACACCTTTTCCTCTATTGCTTAGGGTCTTAGCTGTGGTCAATCCTGTGGGTTCTTGGGCATTTTTCTAGAGCCAGGTTTCTTGCTAACTCCATAATGACTGCCTCAATCAAGATATCTCTTTGCTTGCTCTCATATCTGTCCTTCCTCCATCTCGACTATCCCAATCCTTCAAGTTCTCCTCAACGCCTTTCAGAATGGCTAAGATCAAAAACACTAATGATAGCTTATGCTGGAGAGGGTGTGGAGCAAGGGGAACACTCATCCATTTCTGGTGGGAATGCAAACTTGTATAACCACTTTGGAAATCCGAAAATTGGGAATCAACCTACCACAGGATACAGCAATACCACTCTTGGAAATGTACCCAAGAGATGCCCAATCATACTACGAAAGCATTTGTTCAACTATGTTCATAGCAGCATTATTTATAATAGCCAGAACCTGGAAACAACCTAAATGCCCTTCAATGAACAATGGATAAAGAAAGTGTGGCACATCTACACATTAGAGTACTACTCAGGGGGAAAAAAAACAAAAAACAACAAAAAACAAAAAAACGACATCTTGAATTTTGCATGCAAATGGATGGAATTAGAAAACATTATCCTCAGTTAGGTAACCCAGACCAAAAAAAATGAATATGGTATGTACTCACTCATAAGTGGATACTAGTCATAAACAAAGGGCAGTGAGCCTATAGTTCAGGATCCTAGAGAAACTAAGTAAAAAGGTGAACCCAAAGAAAAACATATATAGACCCAACTGGAAATTAAAATCAGACAAAAATTTGGGAGCAGAGGAGGGGGGTTGAGGAAAACTTGAGGGAATGGGATAGTAGAGATGGAGGAAGGACAGATATGAGAGCAAGAAATGTCTAACTTTCATGTCAAATCATGCATAGTATACAACTGGAAAGAGAAATGAAGCCCCATCACTTTTATTAATTCATCATGTTGAAAATCTCCTTAATATTTAAAAATCAATTACTGAAAAGAGATACTTTTAGGCAAAGATTTTAATTTTACGATGTTAGAATGACATTTTCCCAGGGTTACTTTAACAAAAAGAGTTCAGGTTAAACCTTTTAGTTTGTTTCTCAGCACAAATGTTCTGCCTAGCTCTCTTAGGAGAAATCTCATTAAGAAAATGTAATTGCCCCTAATTCTATCACTATAGATAGCTCTGAATGACATAAAACTAATGCTGTCCCAGAACACGTCTGGGACACAAACCAATCAAGTTCTGTAGCTGGTGAGGCACATTTAATTGACAATATTCAACTAAAGATGGAATGAATGATCTATGACATTTTCAGTGTGCTAACTAGACATCTTGCAAGCAAAATAAGTAATTCAGCTGGTTCTTTGAAATGTGGAAAGTATTTCAGATATTGCATGCACACAGAACTGTGCAGTAACTCCTATGCCATTGATAAAGTAGGCTTTATAGAACACTTTTCTTTTTCTCATTTTGAGTGCATGGCCTTATATTTAAAAGTTAATGAAACAAATTTTATGCATAAATTTCTTATATAATTATATCTTGTCAATCATAGAATGTTCATGGGAAGATGTCAAATTACACATTGCTATATACTGGATGCAGGGGGTTGCCGAAAGTACTGCATGACAAATGTGGTGAAACTGTGTGTCTAATTTCCCTCTCTGAGCTGGAATTTAGCTTGAGTTAGATTCTCATGATATTTTTAAACACTGTCCTAACTGCAATGCTTGGGGTCATGGTGTAAATCTTCAGTTTCCCACTTCTGCCACCATGTCTGCTCACATGCTATCCCAACTGCCATGGATTCTAATTCTCTGGAACTGCAAGCCATTATTTGCTGTAGGAATTCATAGAAGTCTATGGTTTTCTTTACTTTCCTGGTGAGACATTTCCTCCAGAGTGACTGGGAATGACTAGAGCACTTTGGTTTGGGGGCCTGCAAGAGGCTACCAACCCCAAGGAGTTTCCCAATGGTATCAGGTTTCCTTGTCTCTTTTGTTGATCTGCATTCATTGGTCCAATATCGGCCTTTGCCATACCTTCTACATAACCCAGAGGGTTGATACCTTTTATTTTATTTCTGACATTCCCAGAGGTGTCATAAGAAGGCCACTTGTTCATTTCCCAGCCACCCACACTCCCAAAATAATCACACAGAAACTGTGTCAATCAAGTCACAAGCAATCAATTGCTTGGCTAATTACTTAAGCATATTTCCAGCTGGCTCTTACATCTAGAATTAACCCATGCCCATTATTTTATATTTTACCACGAGGCTTATGGCCTACCAGCAAGGTTCAATGTGTCTGTCTCTGGCAATGGCTCCATGGCTTCTCTCTGACTCCACCTCCTTTCTTCCAGCATGCAGTTTAGTTTTCTCTGCCTAGCTCTACTCTACCCATCACAGGCCTAAGACAGTTTCTTTATTAACCAATGGTATTCAGAGCATACAGAGGAGAAACCCACATCACTAGAAGACATTATTTCTAGGAATTCCTTGCCTACAATCCCTTCTCATATGTCCTATTCTACCACAATTAAAACATTTGGCATTTTTGATGTCCCTTCATATTTTTGGAAATTGCTTCTCCTGCCCAAGATTCAGTATTATAGTCAAATGCCTCAATGTTCATTGGATGCAGGATCCATTCATCAATTGGTGCTGATCTAACCTTTAAAGGACCAAGTATCTTTTTGCATTCTAAGTTGGCATTTTCAAAAGCCAGAGATTCAATAAGTACTCATCTAGTATCTGTTACTCCTATTTGTATAACCTTAGTTCATCTTTGTAAAAAGTCACTAAAGGGTTTTCTCTGGCCCTGTTTAACCCTGGTATATGATTCAATTCATTTTCCTAGTTCTTGAATTCTGTCCTAAGCATTCAAGGCTGCTTAGTGGCATAGGGACGAGATTTGTTCATCGTGAAGAGCTTGAGCCTGCGGGTCAGCATAAGTGCCCTCACCAAGAATTAGACCTTGGGAAGTCTCAAGTCCTTTTGCTTTTCCCTGTTGTTGTAAAATTTTGCCTCTCCTCACAAATAACATTTCAACAGCAGTTGGGCCCCATCATCCAGGACTGCTGAAACTAATTGAAGCCACATGTCTTTACCATTTCCCTAAGAAAGGCCGAATGCAAGCTATAAGGTACTACTGCTTGCTTAGTTTCTTTTAGATCATTCATTCCTATAGGTATCCATCTACCTTCTTTCAATCCTTTTGGGCATTTAGAACTTGAGGCTTTGTCAAAGTAGACTACAGGGTAGGAAGCTAAAATCCTGGGTAAGACATACCTGACAGGTACTGGTGATGTTAAATCTTGTCCTTGTACCTGCTTTACCTGTTCTCAGCTCCTATAATTTCCTCAATCATTTCAAATCCTT
This sequence comes from Ondatra zibethicus, assembly GCA_004026605.1. Taxonomy (NCBI): domain Eukaryota; kingdom Metazoa; phylum Chordata; class Mammalia; order Rodentia; family Cricetidae; genus Ondatra; species Ondatra zibethicus. The sequence goes on from PVIU01012171.1 coordinate 26,115, forward strand.
TTATTGCTGACTTTTGTAAAGCCTGAATCTCCTGGACAATATATATTTCTAGTGATTCCAATCAGGTACCTAGTCTCTGGTCCTCACTCTTCACATGTGATTCCAAGGTCTGATGTTTTTCCTTTAAAGATAACATGTAATCCTTGGAAATTATTTGGTTAGCATACAGACTGCCTTCCTGGGAAGATAGTCTATCTGCTAACCTATCATTACTTTTTAACAGATTTTGACTGTGAAATTCAACAGTATGAATTCTTTCAGATAATTTCTCAGTACCATTTGCATGGATTCAATTTTGTCTGTCAAATTAATGTTATCCTTTTCAATAATGTTATTTTTTTCAGGTACCTTGATTTTCAATGGTATTAATCCTATCAGCTAGCTGTTCATTATTAGTTTGTAAAGACTGTATCAATTCTATAAGTGCCTCATTCGTAGCTCTGTTATCAAACCATTTTCTTAATGATATAATATGGGGAAAAAAACTGAGTTCCAGTATCCAATAAATAGATGTATCACAATAACCATATAAGTCTTGCAGAATACAATCTATAGTATTACCAAAACATTATTAAAATTTTGCATGCTAATGTTGTTTGCCATTATATAACTTTCAAGTTTTTTGATGTATTAATTAATCAAATAATTACCTGTGTTTTGAGATCCTAAATTGTTTTAGGTGTACTAATCTTTATTGTTTATCAGGTGTCACAATTGCAGAGTCATGACAAGCAGCACAACTAGTGGCTAAAGCAACAGTCCTATGCAGGTTTGGCCTTCTGCTTTGGTGCTGATCAAATCAACTCATACACGGAGCATAACTTACAAACAGGGAGCACAAACTTGAAGCTGTGCAAGTCGCTGTGCTGTAGGGAACACGGCTGTGGTGGGGGGAAATGTTTGCAAACTTGGAAAATTTTCAAGTCGCCGTACACTTAACTCCACTGGGGCAGAGGAAAAAACAAAAACACTTAGTAGACTTAGTAGGTGAAAGCAAGGCAGGCGGGTAGAAGTGTAGAAGTGGGACACCTTCTGGGCCGTGTACCATTTGTGCCTTTTCGACCAGTCTACCTTGTAGGTGTGGAGTTGGGCACCATATGAAGATGGATGCTAAAAAGAAATCCCGTACTAGCTCAGAAGTGAATATAATATAGGGTTATTTATTTATGGGTAGAATCACAGATCACAGTCCTCTGCTTGAACCAGGAATCTAGCATCCAGAAGAGAGAGGGAACACACGCTTTACATCAGCATTTATAGTAAAAAAAAGGCCACACCCAAGTGGGTGGGTAACTTAAAGGTACTGCCTGAAGGATTTCCTATGGCATAGTAGTATATGCATTATAAAAATATTAACATGTTGCTAAATGATGCATGATTTTTCTCATGAAACCAGCAAAATCATAGCCAGGCAGAAGTGGGATTACTGGTGCATTATATCATCTAGTTCTTGTACCAAGATATCTAGAAACCATGTGAGGGAAATGAACCTACAAGTTTGTTCTGGCTATCCCAACATTCAGTTTTGTGGGAAGATAAAACCAGACGAAACCAAAAAAGAAAACATGCTATAAGGTTAACATAACCTATTACCAGATAAATGTACTTCAGGAAAGATGAAAAGACAAAGTAGGCAAATGATATGCTAATGAATACACCAAGGACAAGATAGGGGATTGATCAGTCCTCTAGCAGAGGACTTGAGCTCAGTTACCAGCATCCCTAATGAGTGATATAAAATTGCCTATAACTCAGGCTCCAGGAAATCTGACATCCTCTTCTAGCCTCCACACATATGCACACGTACACACATGGAGTTACACACATGCCTACACAGGAATAAAAACAAAATACTTACATATGGGTGGAATATGGTGAAGAGCTGGAGGCAAGGAAATCATGAGTTTGAGGCAGCATGGTCTATACATGTGCTTAGAGAAACGGTTCAAGTGTTAAGAGCCCTGACTACTCTTCCAGAGGACCCAAATTTGATTCACAGCACCCACATAACAACTCACAAACATCTGTAACTCCTATTTCCAGTTTTAGGGAATCTGACGTCTTCTTGCCTTCTGCCATGTACACAGTACTCATACACACACACACACACACACACACACACAAATTAATTAATTAAATAGCAAGAAAAGAAACACACCAAAGGAAAATTAGCCAAGGAAAGTCAACTAGTGGGAGACGCAGATCATGTCAGGATTAAGTTCATTGAATTGCTTGACACAGAAGTAAACTGAAGCTAAATTAATACCATATATAATACAATTGAGAAAAAAAGCACAAACTTTCCATCAGACCTTTAAAATATATTTGAAAAGGCATCATGCAATTTATGATACTGTGGATATGGGTGGAGTAGCTGTGCTAAGAGATATAATCCAAGCACAAAAAAATAGACCTTGCATGATTTTGCTCTCATGTGAATTCTAGGCAGTTAAAATCAATCCTTCCTAGGGATTAAGAGCCAAAAGAATTAGGGAATGTTGATGAAAAGATAAGTAATCTCAGATAGCAAATATAAATTTGTGTTGAATTATGAGGCCCAGAGTATATTATATTCTTTAAGTTTGATGAGCCGATGTTAAATATTCTTAATGAAAAAAGGACATGTGATGTAATGCCTATGTTAATGAGCTGGCTGTGAATATTCTAATGTATGCAAATTAAAAGAAGCTTACCCACAGAAGATACACAAATTTTTCTGTTTTCCACTACAAATAAACAATTATTAAAATACATTGAGCAAAATTGTTTTTATAATTAGCCAGGGTACGGTTTAAAAAATTCACAAGCAAATTATTAAAGATTCAGTAGTAGACACAAAATAATTGCAATAGCAAAGTTCCTGAAAAAAACAAGAACAGACTTGACACAAACACAAGCATGGGTTTGTGATGGTGGGTTTATCCATTTTAAAACTAGAATGTTTTATCTCTTGTAATGTTAAAGAAAGGAGATCACCCAAGTGAGAAGGGAATCGGTTCTGTTGATTTGGCATTATGTAATACAGGCAGTTTCTGCCTGATTGCTTCCATTTCATTAAAAGACTCAATACATGTAAAGCTCTTAGAGCAGAGTCTAGCCTGAGCGAGTCTGATGCAAGTGTTAGCTATTAATATTTCTCAATGAAGTATGACACAAAGTCATCAGCTGAAAACAACAGGGAGAGTGGAAAGGCTAAGATGAAAAGAATGCAAAATTACCACTATTTGTGAGCTGGTCCTTTCTCTCGTGGATTTTTCCCCTTCTATTTTCATTTGCAAAGGTCCTAATGTTATATGACTCTATTGTCCTGTCTGATCCTGTACTCCTGCCCCAAAAGAGGCGCACAAACGTATCTCACTAGCAAATTGGACATGTATTATTTACTCAGACCTTTTTTTTTTTCTTTCTGTTGGCTGTCATCTCTTTGAAGTGAGCAAACTCCTTCGATCCTTCAGGCCATGGCAGTACAATAACTGAATTAAATCTCTTTCCTAGGTGAGCCCTGCCCTACTTCCTTGGTGTCACGCCTGCCTGTGAGTATCTACTCACCCACACTGCAGTTTATGTGAAGAGATCTGATCGCTTGCGAACTTAAGCTGAGTCCGTGAACCTCAGCTGCATTGGCAAAACTAATATTTGACTTTTCATCTATTATTCCTTTGTTTTCTCACTCATTTGGCTTAGAACAGACTGAAAAAAGCAAGTGAACATCAAATTGCTCTCTTTAAAGACTACTACCTCCTAGAGATTTCTAATAGTATAATTTTAGCAGGTTAATTAATATGTTTTTGATAAATTTCCACATCAATTAAATATGGATAATAAGAAAGCTGATCTGAGGAGGTGTTTGGGGACACTTGTAAAAATGGTTGAAGGTATACTTTCAAGTTAGACAGGGCTTTGTAGGTATGAGCTGTGTTTCTTAACTGAAAACCATAACGAGAATAGCACCAGTGAAACCCAGGGCCAGAGGGAGGAAAATAATAGCACAGGAAATGAGTGGAGGAAGGGAAGAAAGTACATTTTGCATATTTAGAGAATCTCAATTAGTTCATGGCCACTTTTAGTCACTGTCAGGAGGAGCTTCCCCAAGTGGCACATCAGAAATCAAAGTCTCTTCTGTACTTCATTTCCCAAGTTGTTTCTAGGGAGGATGACAAGTTCAATGTGGGAGGACTATAAATAGGCTTTCAATCCAAGCTGGCAGTTTCACACCACGAAAATGACAAGATTATCTGCTAGAATACAAGTCGGGCGCTATTGCGCTATTTACTAAATTCAGTATTAAACGTCCATTGACATCAGTGTACTGTCAGCACTACCGATAGAGGCCAATAACTTGGATGATAGTGGAGAAAGATTTGATAACAGTACCGACAGAGCATTTGAACGGCGAGAGTGTGAACACTAAAAGCACACTTGTCTCGGTTTTGAGATTTGTTTTTACCTCCCCTTTTCTCCCGTCGAAAATAACAGAAGGAGTAGACATGAGAGAACATGGTATTTCTGGCAGATGGAAAAATATATGCAAGGACTTGGAGTTAAAATAAATACAAACATGCGGGAAATTGAATCTAACATATGAGTGGTGTCATCAGATCAAAGTAAGTAAATTGGAGCAGTTTTGACCACAGAGGGAGTTTGCCTTTCGTTTGGGGTGACTTGGAAATAAAGATGTCAAGTTTGGATATGAAAATATTTGTGTTACAATACAAATCTCCCTTCCAAAATGCTACAAGCCTGGAGACCTGTACAGAGGTCATCGTTATGAGTCATATAAACTGGAGAGGCTCCACCGTCTTACAGATTATTTTAGTCTACACTGGGAAGTAACACTCTCTTTACCGCCAACTATTTGCAGTGTCTGTTTCACCGAATGCAAAATCCACTTCCTTGGCCTGATACTCATATGGTCAAACCATTTTCTTAGACACGCCAGCAGTCTGAGTTCCTTCTGCCGCATCCTTACAGTTCTTTGGGTATTTTCTCCTTTAACTCAAGCATGTCTGCAGTAATAACAGCACGTCTCCAGGAAAGGCCTCTTCAGTCTGATCACTAGAATGTGAAAATGAAAGAAGCAAAAGATACAGGCACAGTCAGCTGCTCCCGACTTCAAGCTTAAGAGAAGAAAGTGTTGTGCAAGCCACTGGAGGAGGTGGTTTCCTTGTTACTTCCACTGTGTCTTCAATGAAGCCGCCAGGCTTCACCTTGTTACTTCCATTGTACATTCAACAAAGTCATCACACTGAAAACTGTATCAGTGGAGACATTTTGCAGATCCCACCATGGTGGGAAGAACAAAGCATGGACCTAACCCTCGTGAGTAGCAACAGGAGTGTGAGGCTGATTGTTCAAATTTTAGTCATCAGGAGGCAGACAAGACAGAATGTTGCTGCTCAGTTTGATCTCTCCTTCGCCTCACAATTCTTTTTCTTCAGGCTGAGCCTCAAACCTATAGAATGCTGCCCTCAGGAGGAGCCATTTCACTCAGGTTCATGTCAGAAAAGCCTAGAAGTGTGTCACTGAGAGGATTCTAGATTGAGCCAAATCAACAATAAAGCTCAACTATCACAAGCACCTGAATAAAACAAAGGTTGGGATACTCAACCTGCAAAAGAAATGGAGGAAGAGGATATATGTGCTAACGTTGTCTGACAATAAAGTTGTAAAGGATTTCTCCAGCTGCACAAGAGAGATGTCATCACTTCCAGCAGTAAATTGATCCATGTCAGTGGGACTTCATCACACAATAGTTCTACTACATATAAAATCCCAGGATCAGCAAGATGTTCTTTCACCTTCTCTCCAGCTCAGACCTGATTTGTGTTTCATAGTTTATTTCTCAGTGTGCATTAATAGATAACACTGTAAATGAAGAAATCATAGAAAGTATGTAGACAAAAGAAGATAACAAAACTAAAATAAATTTATAAGAAAACTTATTTCGTCTATTGGTACCAGAGGTCTGTGTTGCAGAATAACTTATGTGGCTTGCCGCTATGGGATGTGCAACATGAGATAGACATTTCTTTGACATACGGTTAACCGTGAAAAGTGTCACTCTGAAGAGACAGTGGAAGCTGATTACGATACAGCACATAGTCCTGCTGCTTACAGTAATTGCTTAAAAATTTATTTTGAAGAATAGGTGGTATATTAAATAGTTAATATAGTATAATATACAGAAAATTGTCAATGATTTCTGAATCACGTACAGATAATTAACTCTTTCTGATTACTTAACCTTACTGCATTATGGGTGAAAGACACAGATTCAGGAGCTGGTCACAAAAGTGTGCTTTGTGTGTAACAGTGTCAACTTAAGAATTTGTAAGTTGTAGTCAAATACAAAGTCAGAGTTTTAATACTTAATCATCACAAACTAATGAGTCTTGTAAGGGCAGACAGAAACAAAGAACTCTACATTCCAAGCTGTCTCCCCAGATTTTATTGTCATTCTGTCAGAATCCAGCACTGGAGAGATGGTTCAGCCATTAAAGGCTAGACTCGCAACCATACAATAAAATCGGAATTCATTTTATTCTCAGAATTTATTTTTCATTTATAAAATAATTAGTAAGGGCCAGTTTAAAACTTATCAGAAGTGCCCGTAATGCTGTTTGTGTTTGAGCCGTGTTAGTCTTCACAATGCTGACCTTAAGTTCGTGTGTCTTCGGGATATCTCCAAAGGTATGCATGCCTCGTTAATCACCAAGAGTTCCTTGTAAACAATCAATTTGCTGTCAAGTTGTATTTGTTTCCATGGAAACATCCCTTTTTCTGTTGAGACAGTTGGGTTTCCTAAAGATGCTGATGTGTTTCAGTGGTTTCTAAATGGTTCTGCTCCTTGTAGCCTTCATAACACTCTTGCTCAGAAAAACCTACCAGGGCTTACTGAATAAAAATCTTATATACGATTGAAGAATTTTACACTGCAATATTGAGTTCACCCCTTTATTTTGTAAGACATCACTGTATTTTGAAAAATAAATAAGTATATTTCTATTAATTAAGATCTGAGGCCTGGGACTATATCTCAGTGGTAGACAGTTTTCTTGCTTATGTAAGACCCTATCCTCAATCACCAGTACCCAGAAAAAAAATATGTTATTTTTCAAGTAACTTACTTGGTTTTCATGTAAAGTGAATAATAGTTCATTATTTCTCTGTAAATAGATTCTGTCTTGTCAATGGTGTGATATGTTCCTCTTATAAAAGAAAATGTTTTGTGTGATCAGACATGTATATGATGTGAAGATATGTGTGTATACATTTATAGAGAGGCAAGAAGAACCCCTCTGTGTCGTTTATCAGGCATTATTCATGGTGTTTATATTATATTTTAATATTTTATTTTAGACAGTCTTTCTCTAGCCTGAATCTCACCAAGTATGTTAGCCTGGATAACCAGGAGGCCTATGATTCCTCTCTCTCCCAACTTGGAATTTCAAGTGAGTTCAGTGATGTCTTGCTTTTATGTGGCTTCTCTGACTGAACTCAGCTCTTAATGTCTATACAGTGATATATTTGTTGATAAAGCAATCTCCCTATCCCTAAAGACCTTTTAAACATCCTGAATCATATATCTCTTTTACCAGATTTCCAGCTACCCACACCCCCCTTGTCCCATTTTAAACTAGTTAAGTAGCGGATATTGGGTCATTTTACTCTTTATTTTATTACTTTCTTAAATATAAAGTTACTGGCACAGCCTAACTGGTTATTACTTTGCATGAATATCTTATTGCAATTTTATTTTAAAATATTTTAATATATGTTTTTCATTATTTGTGCAGTTTTGATATTTGTCATTTAGTTCTTCTTAACATAAAAATACAACTTTATCATCAAAGTTACTTTAGAGGTCAGTTCTCTGATAATTATTTCCTCCTTTTAGGGGAAGGAATTTTCCAAAGAATTGCCCTGAGAGCAAACCATGATTATATAAGGGTCACAACAAGTTCATGTGCCCAGTGCTTCTATGCTTTCTTTAGTTTCAAGTGATTGATAAGTCTTTTTAAATGAAAATTTTTTTTTTGTTTTTGGAACTATGTTAGAATTACATCATCTCCCCCTTCTTACTCCTCTGCTGAAACCCTCTTTCAATGTAAACCAATACTGACTTAACTCCCAGCATTCTAAACGTAAGCATTCAAACCTATAGTCTGTATATGAAAGTGCCTTGTAATGGCTGTAGAATAACTTATCCAGATTCTTCTATGCATATTTAATGCTTAACTAATAATAATACAGAGTGATAGCTCAGGGAATGAGAAATTAGTACTGAACTGGAAATTACTCAGAGGGAAGGTAGATATTCACCTGGGACAAGAAGAATCATCTCTTCTTTCCCTAAAATGTGCCTGAGGCACTGTTAGGTGAGCAGTGAAATGTAAACTTCATCGAGACACTGTAGCAACGAGACCTACTTACCGGGATGACTATCTTGACCACTATAATTTTTAATACCATAGTTAGGCAAAATCCAAGCAATTCATATAGCTCTTTGTAACAGGGCCAAAAATTTAAAGCCTAACCAAGCAATTCTCAAGAGATGCTTAATTACTCACAGGTATTGTTGCTAAGCAACCACTTCACCTCCTGCTTCTGTTGCTTTACCTAAGTGCGGTAATCTGTTCTCTCTATTTAGTGGATGTTAAAAAGAGACATAGAAGTGTTGTATAAAGAATTTTAAACCAAGTGGAAACAGAGGCTTAGCGAAGAAAGCTAAGCCTCATGTTTTGAACTGGAAGCTGGGCAGCACATTTTAAACATATTTACCACCTCTGATTTAAAGATTATTTTTAGAAAATGATTTTCTAAGACAGAATTTCAGTAAGAAAGAAAGAATTGTTGGAAGAAAAGGTATAATGTTTTGCCTCATAAATGCCTGTGAGCAGATGTGCCAGACAGCAAGATCAATAACCTGAACGACTGGACACACAGGAGTCACCATAGTTGTAGGCCCCCGTTCTCTCTGCAGACAGGTAAAGAACAACATGCTCTAAAAATATCACCCCAAGCTTACTAAAACTGAACTAATATTCCTATTTTGTCTTTGATTTACAATCATTAGTATCATTGGTTATTGATCTTTGATGTTTCCTGTTAAGATCTTTCTCTTTCTCAAGTTATGAATAACTTATGCACAATTATGCCCCGATTTTGATTTCTAAACTTCCAATGTAATTACTAGCCTATTTCAACATGGCAATTCACAAATAAACCTTTAAAACAATTAAAGTGAATGGGCCATTGTTCTTGGAAGTAGTCTGAATGGAAGAGCTTTCTTCCCATATTTGGTATCAGTGAGTTGATCTGTATTGTGCCCTAGATAACTTTCCTGACACCACATCTCCATACACTTCCCTGGGATAACAAGGCCAGTGTATACTAAGTTACCAAACTTTCCAGAACATTTGTTTTCCTTTTGTACTCACAAATATTCTGTGTTATATACATTTCAAAAACCTTTGGTTAAGCTGTTTTATGACTTTATTAGATATAGACCAGTATATATATATATATATATTTGCACAAGTTGATCTAGCAAATGTCACAATCTTGCTTTTACTCACAACATTAAGTCCATTGCTTTTGATACTACAATTAAAAAGTATATGATTTATTTAAAACTCATATAAAAGAAAAAGGTAAGGTATCTTTTTCCATAATAATCATGTTTTTTTACATAATTACCTCAGCACAAAAAGAATTCTGAAGCACCTGTAAAAGATTATAGACATCTACAAATATCTTAAACTATAATTGGTTCTCAAATAATTCTGAATTCAAAACATATAGGTATATATATATGTAGCAATAATTATAAATATTTATGCTTCTTTGAAAGTTTTACGTGGAAAGGAGTGAATGTCGTTGGCATTGGGTGTTAGCATATGAAGTGCTAAGAGAAGTATGCAGCGTGCTCACGTGGGGACCAACCATGCCCATCAATCTTTGCTGCCCTCCCTGCCTCAGATGTAATTAATAAATGCAGTGGCGCAGCATATAAACCTTTTACTCTACTCATTTTATATTATCAATATTCAACAAAGATCATATAGACATGCCCACTCATCTGTCAGATAGATTTAGGGTGATGTAAAGTGCTTGCCAAGATATGCATCTCATAGATGTAACTACAGCTACTATCACATAATTCATATTCTTAATGCAATACTTGGCAAAGGTAGGTCTTTTACAGAGAGGCAGAGAGTGAGAACTTATATCACATGCAATAGTTTTTTTGATGTATAGCATAAAATGAACTGGCTTTTGCATTATGGTGCAGCACTTGAGTCTCAGGATTGGATGGCAATTATCATCAGCATGTACCACACCACCACGCCTTTCACTTCTTTAGAAATAGCCCCAAATATATGATTAGTCATATTAATGTATCTATTTCACATTATAGCAAACTTGATATGGAAAGCACAGTAATGTATTTCCCTATCTTTTGATATATTAGCACAGAATTAAAACACACACATTTTATTGTTTTCTTAAGTATTTATAGAAATATATTTGCTTGTCATTATAAGTAATGTTTTAATATGTGGATATGAACATATAATTAATATATCTGATGTTTTTTATATCATATAGTTAAGATAGAAACTATAAAATGTTTACTTTACCTTAAACAGTTAACATTACTAAATATAATTAAATAATATACACGGCAAAATTAGCCACTATAAGAAAGGAGGCAAGTGAAAAGATTTCCCAGGCCCGTAAATTAGCAGCAGCTGGTGTATATGCCACTACTGTGGTCCCGCAGAGCGAGCAAATATGTTTATCTTATGCTGGGAATGGCTTATTCTGCCTGTGTGCCCTCTGCCCGTCTTGCTGCCCGCTCTTTAATCTTGCCTGTGTTTATATCTTTACATTCTACCCTTAGTATTTTATTTCTGTAGACCTGTGGCTTAAAATTGTCGCACCATGACATTTTCAGGGGTATGGATTTTTATTTTCAGCTCCTGGGAGTCCTTCTTACATTGATGTTTCTCGGGTCTTCTCCATGAATAGAAAGGCATTCCACTCCAGCTTTTGCAATTGTAGGATTAAAAATCAAAGGGGCCTTGAATTCTAATCTCACCTAAGAGTGTCTTTCTTGCAGTATATGGTAATGAATACAGAAACCTACAGCAGGTCAATACTTACATGAAGTACAGAGGACCATGAAGAACATGTGTTTATATATGAATATCAATATAAATACATATATATGGAAAATATATATAAATATATGTTTGAAGCAGGTTCTATGGTAAATTCTGACACAGGTATAAAGTAGACAAGTTTCCCTAGCTGTCCTAGCATGATATTACAATTACATGGTTTATACCACATATAATCTGTAGCCTAGAAGTTTTAAACCAGGTGTTGGAAAATTTCATTTTTGGTAAGGCTGCCTTTACTTATTGCAAACTACTACCAGAATCCCTTGTCTTCGCATAGTCTTTCCTTGCTGCACATATGTAAATAGAAACTATCTACTTACAGGTGCATTGAGCATATCATACCTAGGCCTTGTTCTTAGAACCTCTTTATAATTCAGTTACCTCTTTAGAGGCTTCATCTTTAAATACAGCCACACAGGGGATTAGGGCTTGACTGGAAAAGGACGTGTTCAATCTGTACACACAGGTATTTTGATGTTGTCTAGTTTTAGAAATAAGAACACCCAAGTCCAAGGAAAGATAACAAAATTCTAATATTATATGTAATAATATATGTAATAATGCAATCTTTGAAAAATATAAGGCGAGAGAATCAAGTTGGAAAGGTTTCATTAGGAATGACGATTTAACTGGAGTAATTGATGTCATTTTTATTTTACTTTAAATTTGTACTTACAACATTTGTACAGTCTGGTTTACTTAACTTCGTACAGAACTGTAAGGAAAGGCTATTTATATACAACAAATTATTTTCAAAGATATTTGTCACACCTCGTGCATTTTTTCACTTTCATGTAGTACTACTACAGTTCGTTGGATTTCTACAGACATTATAGTCTTTACCGCTAAGTTTATAAGGAACCATGTAAGTAAGAAAGTATGGAGTTAGTTAATTACTATAATTATATTTAATATTTAATCATAATTTCATTATATTTTCTTCTTGGTTTACTGGGTTTGCATAAATTCAACAGTAAGTCTATCATTCTAAGTTACTTATACAAAATAATTTTGTTACTCCTGTATTACTTATTACTCAAATGAAAAAACAGACAAGAAAAGTAAAAAGGAATAGATTGAAAACAAAAGTCCTGTGTGTATTGTCTACTACAGATTTGGACTGACTATACTGGCTATCTGTTATTCTCATCTGTTTGTCCAGGCAATAACCAGAAGATGGAATTAAACTTTTATTATTTCTATTGAATTGTTATGTCAAAATGTCACAGCTCTCTGGACCTCAATAGATTAAAAATTATAAAAATATCCGAGAATTCACTTTTTATCAGTTATTAGTTCCATTACCTTAAATACAACCCTTACTAGTTTGACTCAGTCTTTCTTCTTTAAAGAATTTGCAGCTTTCTCATATAAATGAATAATGACAAATCACTATATTAATTTGATTCTTAAAATATTAAAAATTAAGATCTAAAATTTTTATAAATTGCTTATAAGAATCTTTTGCATTTATTTTCTCTTAATCAGATTTTGCTTATGTTAGAATGAAACTAACAAATTGTTGTAAGTCATATTATGAAGGAAAAACTTGAGCCATCTGGCTTTGTAGCAGATGGTAAATATTTAATAAAGAAATGCCCCATACAGTCTCTAGTTATTAAATATAAGTCATGATGTCTTTTCAATATCTTCCCTGCTTATTCTCAGTGTTAGTGTCTAGGTAGTGTGCTGTGACACAGATTAAAGAAATTTAATAATGTTATTTTCATGTAAAAGTCAAGAAGATATATTCCAGAAAAAGTTAATTTTATTAGCTCGACAAATTGTTAAATTAAGAGTGACTTTATTTGGGGCTGGATTATTTTTCTTGCATGTCAGAGCTTGTTCAAATGGATCTATTAGTTAAAATGAACTTGATAATTCTAAATTACTTTAAGTCTACTGTTGGTTTATTGAGAACATGTTGATAACAGAATGGCCCAATTTTAGGAAAGCTTTGTTGTTCTGAATAGAGCAAACTATCATAAAAATTCTTCATAATAAAAACATATTTCATCATTTGAGTATCTGGGGCAGCCAAAAAAAGCAATGGGTCACCTCACCTTGAAGTCCTGTTAGTAATGAATTGATAAAGGTTATGAACTCGAAAGGTATCATACTCCCAGGTATATAGGCTCATGAGCTATAAGGTTTCCCCATGAATTAAGTCCATTCAGAGGAGGCTGGCTTCCATCTGTTGTTAGTTTAGCACGTATGCACTCCCTCTTTTGTCTTTTTGCAATGCTTTCAGTGTTGTTAAAATGGTCTAATTCTCCCAGGAGCTCTTGTTGGTGTAAGCAATGGTTTCATAATATATCGTGCAAAATATTAAAATTGATATAAAGAGATAAAGGTAGTACTTGACTAAGAAATGGCAAGTCTAGAATTCCTAGTTAATTACTGTATGCACATTTCCTTATGTATAAAATGATGGGAAAAGCAAAATGACAGCTTACAATTTCTTTAATTGATTCAACAAGTATCATTTGCCTGATTGTTTCTGTCAGGAAAAGGTTTGTGTTTGTAATGCAATTTTCATTTTAGTGCTTGAGAACAAATACTTCCTAGCACGCTATTGTCACACAATATGCGTACCTAGGAAAAATGGATATCTTTTAATATTTTTTAAATTATAATATTTCTAAGTTATATCCCTGGTGCTGAATTTTTATGCTATTTTCACCCAACATGCATAGATTCTAGCTTTGATCAACGGGACTCCATCTATCCATTCTCATTGGGTACTGTAGTACTTGAATAAATCATGTTCACAATACTAATTTAACTTCTGTGTGTAGTCCTAATAAATAGGGCTACAGAAAATACTTGTACACTTGAATGTATTTTCATTTGCGATGTTAGCTTATCCTAAGCAGTTATATTTATTTGTAACATATAAATAAGAATACATGGGTCTTACTGGAACTTAAGTGACATAGAAATCATCTTTTAAATAATGTAATATTTATTTTAAATTATGATTATGATGGTTGTTTTCATATAAAACTCACATTGAGATTAGACATAATTATGATTTATCACATGTCAAATCCTTACCATGAGGAGCAAAGGAAGCTCACGAAGTGTTATTGCAAATGGAAGAATCTTTTGTACCTATCCCTTGAAAGATAATTCTGAGGGATTTAAGAAGCCTTCATATTTTTTGCATTAAATTTGTCTTTACTCAGTATTTCTACATTTAAGACAACAAAAGCTTTCCACAGATCCTTCAATGTATTTCTTGATTTTCATAGCATGCTTCTATTACCACATTAACACTTCTATATACATAAAAATAACCTGTAGGTAACCAGCCTGGAACAATTCAGACATCTGAATGCTATTCCCATTAGTTCATTACTTTGATAAATGACATCTTAATGTTCTTGCCCTGTTGGATCTTATTCAAATGTAATAAATCAATCTGACATTTGTTAATATTCACTATACCACAAGAAAAAATATTCTGAAGACATACTGATATAAAACTCGTCTACAAAACCATTTCTCTCTGGCTCTGCAGAATCATCATGATTTGACACCTCACATTAAAAGCAGCATGTCCTTGGCACTCGAAGTTTTGCTTACTGTTGACAGACCCACCTCGTTTGGGCAAAGAAAGCAGACATAGTTTCAAAGCACGTTGAGTTTATAAGATATGTACTTAAGTAAGTAATAATCACAGATCATTGTTATAATTATTCCTTTATTTATACCTGGATGGAAAACATTAAAATTTAATGTGATTTGGTGTCTCTGTTTCCTGTTTTTCCTTAACTAAAAAAAATCAGTTATATACAACATGTTGGTCTATTTTAATATATTTTATTTGTTCAAATGGAGTTGACAAGATAAAACTCCTTAATTTTTTTATATGTGGAATGTCATACACCATGAATTTATGGCAGATTGGTGACATGGAATTCCTAGGGTTTATTGAATCAAATATATTTAGGCTTCAGGAGGAAAATACAGATATTGCTTCTGGCCTGTACCCCAAAAAGAGAGACTAAGACATATCCTCTTCAAAACAAAGGGCCATAGTTCTTTAGGAATGCTAAATTTACAGGGTATTATTTATTCATATATGAAAAGGAGAATATGATACTGAATGTGGCATCTAGAAATTCTGAGAAGATTATGTATGCAAAGAGTTTGCATTACCTACTTTTCTGTAGCTGCAATGAAACTCCATGATGGAGGCAACTTGAGAGAAAAGACTTTATTTCAGCTTGTAGCTCCAGAGGGTCCATGTTGCAGAAGTAAGCATGGCAGGAGGCGACAGGATTGGGAGAAGCAGAGGAAAACTAAACGCTCGCATCCTGAGCATCAAACATGGAGCAGAAGGCACTGGTGGCGGGAGCAACACTAGAAATGTACTTCCTCCAGCAAGGTTCTACCACCTAAACCTTTTGAAACAATGTCACCAGCTGAGTCACAACTATGCCAAAGCCCCAAGGGTACATTGCTCATTTAAACCACCAAAAAGCTTCCAAATCTATATTGCCATGATATATTGCCATATCATGTCTACATGATAGGCTATTTGGGATGCTATTTGGTACACCTGTGAGTCACAAATGGTATTCAATATCACCTAATAATATGAATTATCTTGGCAAAATATGCATTTTATGTTAATAACTAAGATATATGGTTTATTGGGTGATATTAAAGTCAAGATGAGCAGTTGAAGAACAAGGTATAAGGGTGATTTAATCTTTGAGGAAGGTTTTCTATATTGTGGCAATGTAGGTGGTCTCAAGTGTGTAGGCACAGAAAGTTTTATCTTCTCATGAAATCTTGTTCAAAGGCACCAATTTAGCCACTGGATATATGGTATAACAACACATACAGCTAATTGTCACTTGTCTAATAATAATCTAAAAGTACAGATCAGTTGCTGCTCCTGTTTGCACCAGTAAAAAGACATGAGCATAGCCATTGAGCTTTAATTTGAATTTTGGGCTCATACCATTTACATTCATACCCACCACTTAAATTTGAAGAAGAGTCCTAAGGTAATTAATAACTGATAGAAATAACAGAACTCAAAAGACAGTTGTGAGTGTAAGTCAACCAAAAGGGGGTGGGGAAGACAAACAGAATATTTCTGAATGGCGTTTTCAATTTCTAGCAACCCAACTAAGTAGAAGAACCTTGGTAGAATAAAGAGACTCACGCTATGATCAGTACATTGGCACTTTTTCATCATTTCAAGCAATGCAAGTGTGAGTGAAATAACAGCAGCAAGGAAAGTGTCTACGTGGGTCTCAATGACGCAACCCCAATCCCTGCCAAACACGTTACAGCAGCCCGTATGCACCATCAGTTCTGAAAGCTGCTGTAGCTCCCAGAGTCCAGTCTTCTCTCAGCTGGAGAACAAAGCCCCATCCAGGGACTGCTTTACTTGTACATGAGCTCTCTCAGAAAATTCTTGTAAAATGCTTTGCGAAGCCTGAAATAAAAAGACCGTTATTCTCATTGCTGTCATTTAAAAAGTATATTCTTAAAAAAATTGTGCATGCTTGTGGGTGGTTGTGATCTACCAGATGTGGCTTCTGGAAACCAAACAGCTCCTCTGCAAAAGTAGTACATGCTCTTAACTGGTGAACCATCTCTCCAGCACTCCTATTGATTCAAGCAGTATTTTCTTTTACTTTAGAATGTTTATATTCTTGGTTAATAAATTGAGAACTGTACCATATGCAACATTATTATAACATTCCTGTAAAAGCAAAGAGACATATATCAGTGAATATGTGGTATGTATTCAAACAGCAAACATCACCTGGGAAAGCGTACCTTGTAAGCTTTGATTGGTGCTTGGTCTAATGTGTAACTCTGACAGATGTCTATATCAGATGCGAGCTTCTGAGCACAATGATCAGAATACAATTACAGCTGTGACTTTTGCAGTAAATACATTGAGTTCCAACTTTTAAGTTAAACAGAAATTATTGTTTCATTACCATAGTATTATAATTCATATTTTCAGAAAATAATGTGATTTGTGTTTTCTCGGCTATTTTCTATATTATAAATCATATAAGTATTTATTTTACATTAGAATAAAAGTAATTGGTGTTTGTTTATATTGAGCTAATGTTGTTGAACATGTAATAATATGTTAATATAAAGCGTGGGTACTGTACGAGGAAAACAAGTTTTCTGCCTTGGTTTAATATGCTCAAAATCTTATGAAAGCACTAAAGTCTACTCAATTCCATATTTGTGTGACTTTTATTATTATTAAATAGTGTGAGATTTGTATGGCTTAAAATAAATATAAAGCATTTCATTGCTATATATCTGATTATAAAAGTGATAATTTAGCAACTGAAAAGCAAAGCAACATATAAGAAATAGATAATGGGAAGTCCACATTAAATGGATATAAATACTACAAGTTATTTTTGCTAAACACTAGCATTCTTTATGGAAAATTTTGCTTGTGTAAGATGAAAGCAGTACATCCTCCTTCCTCCCACTGAGCGTGACAGAGTGTGTGATAGACGTACCCACCTTCCTCCCACTGAGCGTGACAGAGTGTGTGATAGACGTACCCACCTTCCTCCCACTGAGCGTGACAGAGTGTGTGATAGACGTACCCACCTTCCTCCCACTGAGCGTGACAGAGTGTGTGATAGACGTACTGACGTACGGGGTGGGAGCAGTGTACATCCACCTTCCTCCCACTGAGCGTGACAGAGTGTGTGATAGACGTACCCACCTTCCTCCCACTGAGTGTGACAGAGTGTGTGATAGACATACTGACGTACAGGGTAGGAGCAGCGGCACACAGATGACAAAACATGCCCCAAGTCAAAGTGTGATCGAATGCTGTCTCCTTTAGGATCTCCTGCTCTGTGCTTGACTCATACGTAACTTCAGCCTAGGATGCAGAACAAACTGAAAGAAAATGGAAGCATGCAATAGACTCTAGGAAAAATGTTTGATTCCCATTTGATATTTTAAAGAAGGAAAATTTTGATACTCCAAGTGACAGTAATATTAATATTCTTTCTTTCACCTTGTCATAAATGACAAATATGTGAAATTTGAAAGCCACATGTATTCATGTAAATAACATATTTCCAATGTTTTCAGAGTATGTTGGTTCACAAGACCTCAGTTGTGGTGAGTAAACTGTTTTAAAGAGAAAGACAGAGAGAGTGTAGTGGTTAGTTCGTATAAGGTAATGAACAAAGCCATAAGGACCTGTTAGCAATAGAAATATAATTCTTGAAGTTTGATGAAGATATAAAAAATCTGATTGGAAAAGGTATTGGGAGTAACTGGTCAAATGATAAAGACTTCAACTGATTAAGATTTCAATGTTTAATAAATGTATTTCCCAGCACATACTTTGTAGAAATAGTCAAACTGTTCTAACTCCAATCAAATATATTGGAGACAAATACATAAATGTGTCCTGTTGCCACTTTTCCTATTACTCTGAAAAAACATTGGTGACCAAAGGAATACAAAGAAGGAAACTTATTTGTCATGTTTTGACAGTACAGTCCACCATGGTGGAGAAGTTTTGGTAGCAGAGAAAAATGAACGCTACCATTCATTCAGCTTACACAACTTGGACTGAAGTCAATTGGGATGAAGTCACCCACCTGAAGAGTGGGTCTTCCCTTCTCAATTAAACATTGCTGGAAATATCCTCTTCAGCCCTTGGCTAGCTAGTTTCCTGTCAGCTTGGCACAAGTTAGAGTTATCTGGGAAAAGGCAAACTCAGTTGAGAAAATGTGTCTATCAGATTGCCTATGTGCACATTTATAGACATTTTCTTAATTAATGATTGATGTCAGAGGGCACAGCCCATTGTGGATGCTGCCATTGTTAAGACTGTCGCCCTAAGTTGTTTGAAAGAGAAAGCTGAGTAAGCTTTGAGAAGCAAGTCAATAAGCATCCTTTCTCTATGGTCCATGCTTCTGGTCGTGCCTCTGGATTCTAGCCCTGGCTTCCTGTCCTTACATCACTCAGTGATGGATTGTCACCTGAGAGTTTTAAGATAAAACACAGCATTTCTTCCACAAGTTGCTTTTGGTTATGGTATTTATCACAACAATAAAAAGCAAACTATAAGAGTCTCACATAGAGATGTGTTTTTATGATTATAAATCTTTCAGCTTGATAATGAAGATTAACTCTCACAATTCTGCTCCTTGTCAATGTGAATCCCAACTTTATATAGTGGCATTCTACAACATTTCCCCAAAGTTTCATAGTTATCTCATAAAACAAACATTATTCAGTCCTGTTTCCAAAGGCCTCGGGATCTTTAACAGCACCTAAAATTGTTCAAAATTCCACACTCTCTTGTATGACTGAAGATACACTCTGTTATTATTATTGTTGTTGTTGTTGATGTTGTTGTTGTTGTTGAAAATAGATTCTTCTCTCATACCATAAATCCCTTCCACAGTTTCCCCTCCATCAACTTCTCCTATGACCACACACAGACATGCCCGCTCCCCTAGATCTCCACCTCACTTTCCCTCCAGAAAAGAACAGGCCTCCAAGAGACAACAACCAAACACTGCAAAACAAGATAGAATAAGGCAAGGAGAAAGCCCTCATATAGAGGCCTATAAGACAACACAATAGGAGGAAGAACAGGCAAAAGAGTCAGAGACACACTCTATCCCAGTGTTAAAGAGTTTTATAAAACACCACCAAGTTAGCATCCATAACATATACACAAAGGAAAGTATCAAAGAATAAATTGATTGAAGAAGTAAATGAAAAAAGGAGGTTAAGTAGTCTTTTCAATGTAACATCAAGAAAGGTTTGATATTTTTAACAATACTTTTTTATAGTACTGAATATATTTATTTTCAGTAACAAGTTGATATAATTTCAAAATATTTCTCATAGATTCATTAAACTATCTTCTTTCCATTTTGAATTACTGAAATAATTAAGTACATAATGGTAATCTGTGTTCGCTGAGTATACACACATCTATCTTTCTAAGTTTATCCCAGTGTGAAATACTTAAAATGTCATTTCCTACATTTTTAATTCTGCATCAAAAATGCTACACTTATTGGTCAAATTTGTTTTTCATGCATAAAATATTGCAATCTGATCTAGTTTGTCTCTAAACAAATGGATCCTAATAATGTGTAATCTGATGTTATTACAGGAAACTTTAATTTTAATGAGCCCTGCTTGATTTGGATGAGTCAAGACAAGCATAACACAATTGAGTCAATTAACAGAAATTTTGTAATCAATGTTGATTAAGGATATGGAGAGAGGGTCTGTGCATAATTTCGAGGCATCCCTTGCCTCGAAAACTAATATAATGGGATAAACGTTTGCCATTTAAAGATGACACATTTTACTAAAATAAGATATCTTATTCGTTCAAAAATTAATTTCTATATAGTTCATTGTACATGAGTGAATAATTCAAATAGCCTCCTGAAAAAAAAACAGTATTTTCTCCTTTGGTCTTCAGGAAAATAATAATCATTGAGCATTTTGTTGCTAAACATATAATAAAATAACAGAATACAGATATACAATCATCGTGATTATATCTTTGCTCTCTACTTCAGAGATGACTACATAGTGCTGCTATAAAGTATTTTTTAATATAATTTATACATTGTAAAAGTGTTTTTCAGTCAGTGTTAATTTATTTTGCTTGTAATGATATTATATTACATATGTATTACTAACACATATATATGTATATATGTGTGTGTACATAGCAATAATAATCAAAGAAAAAGAGGCTCTTAAGTTCAGGTAGAAAACATGGGAGGGATTTGAGAGAGGGTAGCTAGGAGGTCCGGGAGGGAAAAAACAGAGCAGAGAAATTAAATTCTATTTCAATTAAAACCTAAAGTTATATGAAAAGGCATCCCTATAAAATTATAATACTGCATTTTAAAAAGACAAAAAAAAAAAAACCTTGTCATATCAGAATGTGCCAGGATGGTCATACTAAAGAATGACTTAACAACTAAATACAGACAGCCAAATGTAGGAGCTATAAAATCAACTGTACTGAGGAAGAAGGAAGTGATAAGCATTGTGTATTGTTTAAACATCAAGAGCATTTCTGAATGTGCTTGATCCAATTCCATTTTTGGATAATAAATAGCTCATGAAACAAAGCTAAAATTCCATTCACATGTATTTATGTCATTGAGATGTTATTTTTTATTTCTTATAAACTTTGTAACTCTCATAAAGTGTTGTAAATATATCTGAATATTACCATTTATACAACACATGTCAGTTTTTAGCATTGTTCTGACTTTGTTATGTTAAACTTAATTATTAAGTGACATTTTAATATAATTTATACATGGTTATATTTTCCTTATTATTTACTTATCATTAAGTGGATTATTGCATTGCACCTTGTTAAATTTAAAGACTATTTTGTCAAAAATATTAAAGGATTTAAATCCCTCTTTTGCAAGCTTTTCTCCAAGCTATTTTTAGAAAATCTAAGTATAAAAATCAAGATTTTCATGAATATTCTGTAGACCTGATATCTTGAAAAAGACTGAAAGCTAATAATGCAGGATCCTTCAGTATTGTGATATGCTCTGGGACTCTTTTAGGAAAACGTCAAACGCTTTCTGATGTAGCACAGAGCATAATCTCTAGGCAATTTATACCACGCTGAGTATCACAAAAGGGGAAGTTCGCTGCTATTATGGAAACACACAATAAGGAAATTGGATATGATTCAGTGAAAGTCTCTTTTAAGAGAGACCCTGGAAAATGTTTGCTCTCACATTTATGTGTGGGGAGAAGATGGGATAAAAGAATATCTTATTTCCCGAAACGCATAATGAACCCAAGGTTTTCTGACAGTGTTTGCCCATACTGCATACTTCAAGGGTTTCTTGGTTCTGAGCATAGCACATGCACATTTTACACCAAGCATCCCCTCTACCCTCACTTCACACAACAGTGAACATTGCCTGAAACACACTGGATGAAGTCTGAGACTGCTGTGCATTATGAATTGCAGTGTAATAGAATTTACAAGTTTTCTTCTCACACAGAAACATAACGGACCATGCTGGTTTAGTAAAGGGGTGGTGATGGGTTCTTCTTATCCATACAGCTGAGTGTAGCCCTCGTTCCTCATCTAGGAGATGCCTTTTGACAACAGATGGCCACCATTATAGAAAGTCACAACCAGTCAACATGCAGATCTGTGGAGCCCAGTCCCAAGAGATGAATCTACAAAGGAGTTCCCACTCCTAAGGTTCAGGGAACATTGTGCAAAAGCCAGGAAAAGACTGTGAAAAGCAGAGGATCAGGGAGTTTGCTGTAAGATTGTATACTTCAGGAACGTCCTTTAACATTGCCTATAGAACTAAATGACTGGCAATACCCTCAGTTTGAACTCGTTGAGGTAGAATTTACTTGTTTGACTTTCAAAGGATACTTGTTAGCAATGCTTTTTAAAAGTTATTGACTCTTCCCCCTCAGCCTTTTTACCACATGAGCACTTCAGCACTTCAGTCTTCTGTATTCTTGTCACAGACTCTAAAGAAACCCCTGATTTACCTTTGTCCTTGCTTTTTTCCAGCTGAAGGGTCTTCAATTTTCTCCATTTTTTCTTTGCTTCTGTTTGTTGACCAGTAGAACACAAGAGCTAAGCATTTCTCTTAGATTTAATCCTCATTGTTTAGTATTAGAGCTTTTGGGTTTGGGGTTGGTGTCTATCATTAACTTTGGAAAAACACGTTTCTTCACATATTTTGACCTTTCTGGTTAGTTTAGCTTTACCATTCCCTATGGTGTTCTTCAGGGAGAACATGTCTCCTACAGCTCCCAAAGTTCTTTCCAATTACTATTATCCTATCCTCGCTATGTGTGATAGTGAATGCATGCTGGGTGAAGGTCTCTTAGGTTTTGAAAAAGCCTGAAACTTAGGTGCTTTCAGTACAAAGGTCAGGGAAGTGTTTCTTTACCCCAGCCAGAGGTAAAAGTGAGCTTAACATGGGTTACTAATGCTCATCCAAAGCGTGTGGGTTTTATTCTGATTTCTTTTGTTTTCCTAGTTTCGTCCCTACATTCAGTTACGTGCTTGGCTAAAAATTCTCTTGTCCTCATTGTGAAGTATACAACATTTATTCCCTGGAGGAGACAAGAGAGATGGGTCTGTGTAGTTTTACCAGTTACTGTTCTCCTCGTTCATGCATGGACGTGTTTTTGTGGTTCCCCACGACAGCAAACGGGAAGTGAGACATGTAGAGAAAAGCCGGTCAAATACTGAACATTGCTGGTTGCGGTGGATCACGCCAGTAGGATTTGCTGAAGGAGGCAGAGGCAGGAGGATCACGTCAAATACTGAACATTTTATATACCCGAGGCTTCAGACTGTTTCAAATATTCATCTTATCTCACTTGTGAGTTTTAGCAAAATTTTAAAGGTCAGAGCCTGATCTTCCCACGGCTTATATTGCATGGAATGAAAACAGTTCAAGCCCATTTGTGTTTGGAAGAAAACAAATTTCAACTTGCAAAGTGAGACTAGGTGAAGACTAGGCGAAGTGATTTGTGTAGAAAATGTTTTCTTTCTTTTCCAGGACTAAATTCACCAGTTGAGTTCTATCAATCTAGATTTCTCTCTGCTGGACATTTTAGTATTTAGTGACTTCTTTCTATTTATTCCCACGGTCTGGTGACATAATCTTCCTATGTTTGTCCTATTATTACATAGTCAATTTAGTGTTTATGAAAAGTTGCTTCAATGGTCTACCTCTCTCCCCCCTCCTCTGTGCATGCAGAGAACAAATTTGAGTGTCATTCTTCCGGTGCCATACACCTCCTCACTAGCCTGGAGCTCACCAAGTAGGCTAGGTCGCTGGGCCATCAAGCACCTTGGATTCCTCTCTTTCCACCTTTCCAAAGCTGGGGTTAAGATTGAGTTTTGGCCATCATATCTTGATTTCCACTTCAGTTCTGGGAACCAAACTCAGGCCCTCATGTTTCTGCAAGAAGAACTTTGTTGACCAAGTCTTAGCTGGGGGCCCAGAGCTCCTACACCCAAAAAGCTTATGAAAATAGAAGAGGACATGAAACTAATTTTTGTGATTATTATTATTTTGTTTACGTGACATTCAATCATACCTTAAATCAGTCATTTAATGCATATTTGTTCAGTCAAGATTCCTCAAGAGATGAGATAAAAATATTTTGATTTTCATGAGTCACTGATAAATAGGTGAAGAAATGCTATAAAAAGGAATACATTTTAATTTTGAGATATTAAGAAAGGAAAGTTCATCTCAAGAGATTTTTGTAAATGAATTCACACTTTTGTGCTGTGGAGTCTGTGAGGAGGAGAGAGCTGTGTGGATTTCTGAGACATTACTCTCAAGGAAGCTTCCTTATCCCTCTGCCACATGCTTAACTTATTTTAATATTGTTAATTTTTTTCAAGCACCAAAGCCTTATCAATACCAACTTTACAAGGGATTTTATGACCAAAGTGTGAATTTTTTAATTATTTTAATTATTTAAATTCTGACTTTACTCCTGATTTTCACTGCAAGACCCATTCAAAGCAGCTAACAATAAATACACATGGGATAATTGATCTGAGCTGCCTGAGCTTTCCTCTACCACACTGCATATCGCCCATCACCCTAACACTCGGTTTTCCACAAAATCTTATGTTAGACAAAATGCAGTTACCTTTTTTTGTCAGTTGTAATTACATAACCTGTATCCCAATCCCCAAAAGAGGATTCATTCCTATATGAAACCTAATGACTGTCTTCCGTGTTCCTATTCCTGTCAGAATTTGCTGCCATTCGATTGCCAGTCCAGAGAATTCAAAGACTTCTCTAGATGTTCTTCCGACGACAGACTCGCTATGACCTCTTTTGGGGGCATATTCCCATTACATGCAATTCTTTATATCTTTTAGAAAATGCCGACTATGTAAGATAACCCAGCATGGTGTTCTTCATCTCAGTAGCATTCTGTTGACAACATTAGCGGTTCACAGTGTAGAAAGCAATGCTCCTGTGATCTTGCCTGTCAAGTATGTCACTGTTTGTGATTGCAGAATTTCAGGTAGAGAAATCTAGAAACAAGAAGTTTGCTAATATACTTCATGGCACATCCCACTTTAGTTCTAAGGGATGACTTCATCTGAAGTATCTACCAATGACAAAGACAAGCAAATTGCACAGTATGTTACGCAACACACTCAGTGATTGTTCATCTAGGTTACACTTTTCCTTTGTTATGTGCATATTTTATTGGGTCTTTTCCCTGCCACCACAGTCCTAGTGATATATCTTTTATACTTTCTGCATTAATTTTATTTCCCTAATATTTACTCCTAGAAATAAAACTGTTCTCCATGGAGCAATCATGATTCAGAGAGTGGTAATATCTTAATATGACTGAAGTATGTTCTTGAAAACATTAATAATGTCCTCACTGGCTCTACAGAAGAGGACATATTTTGTTTCATATTAACATTCTCTATTCCCATTCCATGTTTCTTTAGTTAATCATGAGCTTGGAAAACCTCTCTTTTTCTCCCCTACAATATTTCCTTTCTTAAAAACACAATGTGTTTCTAACTCACACAATTAGTTACAAATATTATTTATTTCTGGTCACTTTATTTTTCTCAATTACACACTTGACTGTGATTTTTTTTTAACTTAGCTTTGAAATGAATTGCATGACTGCAGAATGTTCATATCAAGCAGAACGTACTAATTAAAAAACAAATTCTCCTGTTTCGGAACAGTTTACAATATGTTAAATAGGAATTTTTATAGGTATTAACCATCAATTCTCCTCTGTGACATTATAAAAAATAATAAAATATGTAATGTGTATATAAGTATAAATGTATTCAACTTAAATAAAATTTTATATTATATCTAATTAATATTATTTATTTTTGAGATGATACCAAAAAAGAGATTTCACTTTTCCCTTTAGACCCTTCAAACCTTCCCATAGACTTTTCTCACTCTCCTTCCAATTCACAACCTCTTTCTTTGCTAATTATTATTGCTTGAATATATGTATAGACACATATATTCCTAAGCACAAACTGTTCAGTTTGCATAATGTTATCTATAAAGCCTAAGAACCACATCGATGAACATCATGACATAATAACCCCAACATTGGTGGGAAGCAATACCTCTCTAATAGGACTGAAAACCAAGTCAACAAGAGGAAAATCATTCCTGGTTATTGTGGAGGACTATGTACTAACTTTAACTATGAAAATGTGTGTTTCATTTGCTTATCCTAAGTTTGTTTCACTATTTAAAGACGTGTTGTATTTGTTTTACTTTTCCTGTCTGGGACACCTGATTGGTCTAATAACAGGAAGTATGGCCAATAACTAGGCAGTATAGTGGTAGACTAAGCTGGCAGGCAGAGAGAATAAGTAGGTGGAGAAATCTAGGCACAGTGGTAGACACAAGGGAGACACCTGGGGTCAGCCAGCCACCAGCCAGTCAACCATGATGGAAGTGGGAAAGTAGGTCATACAGAAATAAAAAGATTAAAGCCATGAGGCAAAACATAGATGAAGACAAGGTTAAATTAAGTTGTAAGAACTAGTAGGATGAGCACAAGATAAGATCGAGCAAGTCATGACAGAAAGAAGTCTCTGTCATGATTGGGTGGGCGGTCCAAGAAAGTCTGCTGGCTAACCATTCAGTGCTAGTGAACTCGTGGTTATGCCAAACTGGATGGAGAAAAGCCCACCAGACCTGAACACTACACAAAGAACTAGAGGCAGGCAACTGAAAGATTGTTAGGAGCATACCAATTATTCTCCAATACCAAGTGGTCAGCCATAAAGACACACATGTAGCTAAGTATTTTTAACTCTAGACTTTCAAATATTTCTATGCTATGGCACTATTACTTTGTTATGGAGTTTCAAATTATCAGTGATGTTTTAAAATGATACCCAGGTAACTATAATTGTGACAAAGATAAAAACCAAAATTAATCAGGAACATGGCCCTGTAAATAGAGCCACATATTAATGGTATGGCAATCTATTTTTTTCTAAGACATCACCAGTAGTTTACTAATTATTAGCATAAAGAGTGGCTATAATTTTTTAGGTTTGAATTAGCTATGGTGACTAATTCCCATCAAAGATTGGACCATCAGCTGCCACAGATTATAAATGCAAGATATTACTTGCTCTCTTCCAGTCAAGGCAATTTATTAGTTATGCTGTTTGAGAGCAGCTGTACTCTCTGAAATGTGATTTATTCAGATTCCCCCAATATTACCGCAGAAGCATGGGGAGATAAGTGATTTGATGAGGCTGTGTATCTACTGTCAAACACCATTATGTTCTGGATGTGCAATACCAGTGGTAAGAAGTCTGCGTTTCAAAGGAAAAGGCTCAACTCAAAGAAGAAAACCCAAATGCTATAGATAAGTATTTCTAAGAGTTGGCATAAAAATCACTAAAAAAGAAAGTTGTGACAATTACTGTATTCCTCAAATCACTTCAAAGACAGGCAACCTGAAGCTTCATTTCTGACGTATAAATCCATAAACGTCAATGTAGAAAAGTTGCAAAAATAATTTCCATTTCAGTTAAGTTTATAGAAACTTCCTTCCTTCCCATGGCTTTATTTATGTCATAATAAAATAACCCCATCCTGTGAGATAGGAATTAGAGAAATAAGCTGAAAGTCAGTGGCTGAGTGAGAGAGGAGACAGATGAAAGACAAAAATTAGATCAATGCTTAGAATTTGTTAACATGAAACAGCCACCAAAGGCCTAGACTCTAAAATTTAATGGAAACCTACATGTAGATAAATCAATCATATTTTGAACAGTATTTATTTATGGTGTGTTGAGAACATGACTAAATGTAAATAATTGCTCCAAGTAAGTTCAGGGTCTCCTGGAAATCAGAAGATGATGTCAGATCCTCTGTGACTGGAGTAACAGGGGCTTGTCAGTAGTAATGTGGTCAGTGGAAACTAAACTCAGGTCATCTGCAAGAGAGAAAATGACATCTCTTCAGCCCTACTTACAGGCACTTTTATATTCTAATTAAGGAATCAAAATTTTTAAGTCAAAAAAATTCTGAATATGTACTTATTACAGAAGGAAGAGACATGAACACTTAAAATAGAATAAAATAAAAAATGTACGATGATAAAATATACAAAAAATAGTAATTAATTCAGCTTGAAGTTTGAGCTATGAAGAAGCAGTAAAAATTCAATAGACACAGGTTGAAGAAGGCCACAACATACTTCAGTGGAGAGAATACATTTGTTAAATGAGACTTCATACACTCATTTGTTTGCAAGTAATGACCATATTATTGACTGGCATTTGAATCCTCATTAGGTGTGAAACGAACATGTAATTCTTATTTTATAATCATTTCTGAAATATATTAATACTGAATTGCAACTTTTATCAGTTTTTTAATCTCTTAAAAATTACAATATGCATATTATGCCTGTATTAAACCAATAATATATATATATATAATATGCATATAACATAGTATATGTGTATACAATATGTATAAGAGCATGATCATTGTAACATGTTATATGCAAATAAACTTGCAGAAAGGGTAGTTAAAGCACTTTCCCATGAGCCACAAGTCACAACAAAGACTGTTGCAGAGTTGATTCTCAGTCTTATGGAATTTACTTCAGAGCTAACATTTGTGCCTTGCTCTGCCTCCTCTACAGAAATTATAGATATGTAAATATATATAAAATATATAGAGAAGACTACAAAAGGATTTGTGCCAAAAATGCTTTTCAAGATTGAGAGAATAAAATACAAATCATATCATAAGCCTCCTAAGGTCCCATGAGCACAAAGTGGTCACAATTAGACATTCAGGTATTTCTAATAAAGTTTATGGAACCAGTTTAACAAAGACAACTACACTGAATCATCCATCATATCTTAAAGTGGTGTTTTGTAAGTGCACTTTCGTAAATAGAAGGCTACTCGTTGGTTGATAAGGCTGTGAAATTAATTAAAGCAGTTCAAGTCCTCTAGCAAAAAATTATACTTCCTGGATATTGTACATTTGTTGAGTATACAAAATGTATACCGTGGAAAATCTTGCAAACTATCGAAGGACTATACATAGGAAAATAGGGTTTCCTTAAGAAATAAAATAGAATAAAAACAGAGCTAGAATTTTGTTCAGAATATATTTATATCCTTGTAAAATATGTGTGTGTGTGTGTGTGTGTGTGTGTGTGTTTGGGAATATTAGTTAAAGATGTTACAATCTTTTATGCTGTGTTTAATAATTCAAATATGTGTTACATTCATTTATGTTGCATTTGTTTAACTCTGTAAAACAGTGTTACTTTGCCTGTCTGAAACACCTGATTGTTCTAATAAAAAAGTGAATGTCCAAGAGCTAGCCAGCAGAGAGAACTATGTGGGATTGTCAGGCAGAGAGAACAAATAGGAGAAGGGAGGAGCAAGAAAAGGAGAAGGACAGAGAATGCTGGGTGGCAGCCACCAGCCACACAGCCAGCTATGAAGTAAGATGTAAAGAAAGGTATATAGAATAGAGAAAGGTAAAAGCCCAGAGACAACATGCGGATGGAATAATTAATTAAGAAAGCTGGCTAGAAATAAGCCAAGTTAAGGTCAGGCATTCATAAGAAAGAATAAGTCTCTGAATATTTAATTGGGAACTGGGTGGTGGGCACCCAAATAGAAACAAACAAACAAGAACTGCATATATACAACAATTACACTTTATGTACACGTGTCCTATGCATCTTTAAGAAGACATGAATTAAAAGTAGGCCATGGCTAAATTCTTTATTTGTTCTTTGTTTCCTTCATGGGCTTGATGCTTGTCCTTTTGAAGTACAGAATGTCATCTATTTATATCAAATGGAAGTCTTAGATTTTTTTTATGTAGAGGACTGGCAGTAGATAATATGTAGAGATGGCATTTTAATAAAAATAAATAAATCAATCATACTACTGCGAACTGTTGTGATTATGTAGTTCACACAGTTTCAGAAATTGCAACCTAGAACTTGTTGTTCTTCATTATATTTAAAGCATTCAAAAATACTTTATGGAACTCTTTTCTGAAACCTCTAATGTTCACTACATTTCCGGCAGAGTTATTTTGAGTTTTCTGAGATCAGCATTTTTAAACTCATTCTTTTTTAGACAACACACGTAATTTGTGTTTTTAATACCACAAGGGAAAAAATTATGAAAACTAGAACGCACTAATATATACAGAAATGCATTGTTAATTTTATCTACAAACAGGCCACTCCATCTGTTCAAACATAACGCTCCAAAGAAAGGAATATGTTCCGAACCAAAGAGCATGATATTTGACAGATGGGGAGGCCCATACGCCTGTCTGGAGCTTGGATACTATAGAGATCATAGCAAGGTCCAATTTTCCTCACTAACTGAAATCTAACAGAAAAATTTCCCCAGTAAACATCAAAGTCAGCACTAATTTTACTAATTGAAATGCACCATGCACCAACTCATTTGATCTACTTCCTCACACAAAAGAAACCCATATTTACCTTCAAAGTTAATTTTATCTTCAAGTTTGATCCCATATGTAAATAAGGACAAGAGTCAAGTATATTTCATACATAAAGAAACAACCAATGAGCCAAAATTAATATAATTTATTCTTTAGCACAAACATCATTTGAGCACTGTTTTGGAATGATTAATCACTTAAAGATTGTGTCGTAGTACATAAGATTTCAAGGCAATGATACGTTTTGACAAATGTCTTTGATTTATTTCACCTAAAAGCAAAACAAGATGTTTTCTTTCTATGAAAGCATATAGTCAGTGCAGAGGTGAACAAGATTTCTTGACTCCAGTCTAGGCTTCTATTCTAAAATTTGAATTGCAATGTGCAATTAAAGACAAGATAGGATAATCTCATTGCTGGCATTCAGAGCAACAGAACTGGATAAAACTTTGCTCAAAGTGCATCATGTGAGCTGTGAGTCAGACTAGCATCTCAACCTATATAAATTCAATGCAGGCTATTGAACAGGGCAAGAATGCATAAATAATACATATTAAGATTGGTGGTAATCGCATGACAGCTGTGTTCTGAAAAAATATGCAGAGTTAAGTAATTACAGTGTTTCAAATTTTATATCATCCTGCAACCTTCCATCTCAGAAAACATGCTTCTACTTCTGCTTACTCCAAACATGGGCCGCAGTGTGTGGGATCCAACACTGATAGCTTCTGTCAGGTCAGGCCATTAAGGGTTAGCAGAAATTCCATCAGGAAACTCTGGAATCTAGAGTCTAGTTTAAGCCAACTTCTGCCTTCTTCACAAGGACTATAATTGTATGTCCTACTTCTGCCATGGTATTGTCTTTGATTACACCTCAAAGAAATGGAACATTTAAGCACCTTGGACACAAAGTTAAGTATTGGGATACCTGTTCTTAACTTTTCATGTATAAAAAAATCTGATATCACTATCAAGTAATCTTCAGATAAAAATTATTATTTAATAGCTAGGCTTGAGCTTTTTCAAACAATTTATGCCCTAGCCATGAAAAAAAATATATTGGTTTTCTACTAGATAGTGGCCGTGTTATTATTTTAATCATCAGGTATTTGGCAGTGTAATTTCCACATAAATTGTTTTGAATATTCAACCTGTCAGACTTACATGTTTTCATTAGATGATATTTTGTGGTAACATGAACTACTCAATGACATACCTGAAAATTTGGTTCTGAGCTTATTTCCCAATTATGTGAACTTTTACTAGACCTGTATCTGTCTACACCAATAAAAATTAATTGAGAGTCTGTCTGCTAAGTCCAAGCAGGTCTTCATATGATTTTTCATGTCACTACAAATCCATCTTCTTTTCTTAATACTTGCATATTAACATGGCTCCCAATTCTAGCCACATTTCTTTTCTGTTTTCCTTAATTTTCTTTTTTTTTCTACTTTTTTGGCTTTGTTTTTACAAGACATATTTTCTCTGTGTAGCCCTGGCTATCCTGGAGCTTACTCTGTAGACCAGGCTGGCCTCATCATCAATGATCTGCCTGCCTCTGCCTCTAGACTACTGAGATTAAAGGCTTGTGACATGCCCAGCTTCCTTAAGGTTTCTTGCCCAGTATATATTTTATCTTTGAAACAACTGTAGCCAGGTGTGTGTGTTGTGGGGGAAAGGTCTTTTTATATGTTTGTGTATGTATGCATGGCATGTGTACATGTGTGAAACTTTAATTTACTCATGAATTAGAGAATATAAAGCACATTTTAATAAAAGATAAACTTTTCTTTTTTGTAGTGATATTTTTGTTTTCACCTATACCCTCTATTGACTAGTGTGAAGTTCTCCAAATTATAGATTTATGCCTTTGTTCTTATTTAATGTATGTACCTACAAATCTAATGAGTACAACATTCTTTTTTTCTTTCTTTCTTTTCTTTCTTTTTTTTTTTGGTATTTTGAGACAGGGTTTCTCTGTGTAGCTTTGATGTCTGTCCTAAACTTGCTCCATAGCCCAGGCTGGCCTTGAACTCAGAGAGAACCACGTGCTGGGATTAAAGATGTGCACCAACACCGCACAGCTGAGTATAGCATTCTTAATAAATTACTATAAATATTTTGTTTCCTTACAAAATAACAATGAGATATGGAGGAAGGGAAATTACTGGGAAGATGTTCACATTTGGGGATACATTTGGGTAATATTCATGTGAATATTTTTCCTAACTTAAAACTGGATTTGCATAACATTTATACTGATTACCAGAATATAGATTAAAAAGATGAAAAAAGCAATAAAAATTTTTAGACAAATATCTAGGCTTTTACGGGTTCACTCTTCTCTATTCTTATCTGTCCATCTCAATTCCTTGGCAAATTCTCTCAAAATTCATTTTTTAAAAATGATTTCAAATCCATCTCTTTCTACACCATGCCACCCTCAACCTATGTTATTTCTCTTTTTTCTGGTTAACACCATTAGCCTTTTAGACTTATTATCCTGTGCTCTACTTTCTGTACTGCAGTCACATTTCTAGCTGTTATTGCACCTTGCTCTCCTTTCTTTCTTACTCACTTCTTCCCTTGTTCTCTCACCCCTTTGCTTCTTCCTTCCCTTCATTATTTCTGTCTTTCTTTTCCCACTCCTCATTTCTTTGTCTCCTTTGGAAATTATCCAGTCCACATATGGCTAGTGTTTGTCATTCTTATTGATTTCACATATGAAGAGAGCAAAATTTAAACTACAATAGTAAAGAAAGCTCTAAGGCAGCCATTCTCAACCTATAAGTCACGACCCCTTTGGGGGTCACATATCAGATATCCTGTGTATCAGATATTTACATTACAATTCTTAACAGTTGCAGTTATGAAGTAACAATGAAGTAATTTTATGTTTAGGGAGTCACTGCAACATGAGGAACTGTATTAAAGGGTCACAGCACTAGGAAGAGAGGACCAGTATGTCTATGGAATCTGGCCATCTCACTGTCCTGACTTAATCACTGATATTTGCTCTCAGTATATTCCAGCATCAGCTCAGTGACACCTTCAACATTGTCCTCAGCGTTTGCTCCTTCACAATAGTCTTCCTTGTGCTCATAGCTTGCAATTCCTTTATATTCCTCTGTCCTGAGATGTTCTCATCACCAAAAAAAAAAAAAAAAGTGCTCCCTGAACACTTTAGCTGTAGCTAATCCACAGAGGCAAGTACCCTCCTTGGTTGCTAATTATTTTTGTCAACTTGTCATCCAAAGAGTCTCCATGTCCAAGTTTATCTTTGGCTCGTTTCTGTTGTATATTTGAGTGTTTTGAAATGAAATTTTCATTTGAACCTATGGACATTTTAAGGCAGGCTGTCCTCAGTGTGAGTGTACCCATCAAATGTATTTAGTCTGGAACTACAGTGAAGGTCTGAAAACAAAGAGTCTGCTCTGTGTGGGCGACTGTCTGGGATCTCACACTGGTTTTTGCCTTCATTTCTGGACCCAGATTTAAACTTGGATCACGCACTCAAGTCCTGTTTCTTAAATCTTTGGTGTCAGACTGGCAGTATCTTATTTCCTTTTCTGGATCTAAACTTCTCAACCCCAGAACCTACATGAGCCAGCCCTTTCATTTTATACCAGCATGCACCTCAAACCTCTTAACTCCTCCCATCCATTATTCAATTCCCAATAACCTCCCATTTTTAGGTGTTTCTTCTCAGTGCCAAACTTTTATTATACTGCATAGGCTGCCTTAACAAAACGCCATAACCTGAAAAGCTTATAGAATGGTAATTTATTTATTTATATACCAGAATTTTAATATCCAAATATAGGCTGCTTCTCTGCTTGAAGAGGGACAATTTTTTTCACTTACCTGTGAAATTTTGCTGTGATAAGTAATTCTCACTGTTTAATGCCTTTAAGTAATGAAACATATCAGAATAACATGCTCTTTTCTTCCACATATAGATGTTTGGATACTTATTATACTCAAAGATACATACATATATATAATGTTACTTAATTTCCTCAATTTATTTTTCTTCTTTGTATTTAATTTTCTTTTCATTTTTACATACCAACCCCAATTTTCCCTTCCTTCCCTTCTCCCACCCCAACATCTCCTCCATCTCACTCCCATCCACTCCTCAGAGGGGGTAGGCCTCCCTTGGGGAGTCAATGAAGTTTGGCACACCAAGCTGAGGCAGAACCAAAGTTCTCCCCCTTGTATCAAGGCGGAGCAAGGTATGCCACCATAGGGAACTGGCTCCAAAAAGCCAGTTCATGCACCTGGGATAAGTCCTGGTCCCATTGCCAGTGCCTGCTCCCCAACAGATCAAGGCTTACAACTGTCACCTACATTCAGAGGGCCTACGTTGGTCCCATGCAGGCTTCCCAGAGTTCTTGAGCTCCCATGAGCTCTGGTACTGTCCCTGTGGTTTTCCCCAAGATGATCTTGACCTCTCTTGCTCTTATGGTCACTCCTCCCTCTCTTCAACTGAACTCCAGTAGTTCAGTCCACTGCTAGACTATGGATCACTGCATCTGCTTCCATCAGTTACTGGATGTAGGTTCATGATGACAATTAGTGTAATCACTAATCTGATTGTAAGGGAAGGTCAATTCAGACACCTCCCCACTATTTCTAGCAGTCTTAACTGGGGTCATCTTTGTAGATTCCTGGGAACTTCTCTAGTACCATGTTACTCCCTAACCGCATAATGGCTCTTTCTAACAAGATAACCCTTCTACTTTATCCAAGAGATCTTAACTATTTCTCATTTTTGGGGCCCTCCACATGTGGCCTTCTTAGGATTGTACTTTTTAAGTAGCTTCTCTGGGGTCAAGGATTATAGACTAGCTATCCTTTGCTTTATATGTAATGTCCACTTTTATGTGAGTACATAGTATGTTTATCTTTCTGGGACTGGGTTACCTCACTCAGGATGGTTTATTCTAATTTTGTCCATTTGCCTGCAAATTTTAAGATGCCATTGCTTCTTTACAGCTAAGTAGTACTCCATTGTACAAATGTACCACATTTTCTTTATCAATTCTTCAGCTGAGGGGAATTTAGGCTGTTTCCAGGTTCTGGTTATTACGAATATGCTGTTATAAGCATTGTTGAGCAAATGTCCTTGTGGCATGATTGTGTATCCTTTGAGTATATGCCCAAGAGTTATATTCCTGGAATGTACCATGAGGTTTAGTTAGCATTTGGACTTTGGGGCTGTGCAGCTGAGAGACCAGTCACTCACCTGCTTTTTCCAATTGGTGTGGTTTGTGCCTTTGCCTGTATCTTCTGCTGGGGTTGTGGGGAAAGACTAGCCACAGGGAGGGTGATCAGGTGCTTGGGGCTGGGCGGTAGAGTCCTCTTCATTTTATTTTTAAAACTTTTCATTCATGCTTTGAAAATAGTGTCAAGATTGGACCTTTTTACCTTATTTCTTTTTTTTTCCATACATTGTTTTGTTTTATTTTTTCCATTCAAAAACATAATTAAAGAAATAAAATTTTTACCTTTCTTCCCCTTCTCCCGGTCCCCTCCCACTACCCCCCCACCCCTCCTCCCTCCCCCTTCTTCCTTGAAAGAGGGCATGGTGCCCTGCCCTGTTAGAAGTC
>PVIU01012172.1:0-61005 GCA_004026605.1 Ondatra zibethicus
TCCTGATTTCTTGTAGTGTGAGGCAAACAGCACCACCTCAGTCAAATTAATCTTGCCAGTATCTTGTGTCCCAAAGCTTCTGTTTGGCAGGAAACTGATAGGATAACTTCATCATAGGTGACTCATGCTAGCTTCAGACATATGAGGGCAGAAACACAGCATCCATGTCACGCTTATTATCTATAACATGGTTATTATCAAGTGAATACCCCTGGAAGATGGCTGCAAATGATGAACTTATACAGAAGATTCAATGAAAGTCATGAGGTCAGTATTACAAGTACAGGAGCTGGTTGAATTTGCAGTCTAGCTTGTTCTAAATAATATGGGATCCCAAATGTCTCTGGTTTTCATACGGAATTTCTATCAAAGAATATGCCATATAAAACAGAATCCTCTCATAGGGTTATTTTATGCCAATTACACTATTGTACTAGTCAGTGCTCTATTGCAGTAAAGAGACACCACGACCATGGCAACTCTTATAAAAGAAAACATTTAATTGGGGCTTGTTTACAGTTTTAGAGTTTTAGTCTATTATTGCTATGGTTGGAGCACAGTTGTACACAGGAAGATGTGGTGCTGGAGAATAGCTGAGACTTCTACATCCAGATACATTGGCAACAGGAAGAAAGAGATACTGGGACTGGCTTGAACATTTTAAACTTCAGAGCCTACCCTTGGTGACATTCTTCCTCCAACAAGGCCACACCCACTCCAACAAGGCCACACCTGTTAATCTCTCTCAAGTAATGCCATTCCCGAATGACCAAGCATTCAAATAGATGAGCCTATGGGTACCATTCCTATTTGAATCACAATAGCTATTATGCGATAATGACTTCAAATCTCAGTCCCCAATCCAAAAACAATTTTGGTTTTTGTTCACATTGTAATGTCCAAGGAGTATCTTCCCACAGACTTCCTCAAGGGGATCCCATTGCATGGTCCATGATAGATGAGTTCTTCAGTTATTCCACTGGATCCTTTGCACTTCATGGTGAACTTGAGGGTGCCCAGATGTGAAATGTCCAACAAAGAGGCTTGGCATGCTTGCTTCACCTCTTTCTATATCCATTGATAAAATATTCTCATTTTGGTCCAATTAGATAGGAATTATTCTGGTGAATAAAATCTACTTGTGAAAGCAGAAATAACATTAGATCATTTACGAACACAGTTTGCCACAATTTCAAAACACAGTTGAAACTGTGTGCATTTATATCCTTATATTATTTTCTCAGCACAATGGCATTTGCCTTGATTTCAAGCCAAACCTACCTGATTTGCAGAAACAGCCAAATGTTCATTCTCATTGAAAAGACTTATTAATATATTTACACACTAGCTACAAGAATTGCAAAGCTCCAGTATCTCCTGAAGATGTGTATAATGAGGTTGAGAAAAACAGGTGAGCACAAGGCAGTCTATATAATAACAAAGACAATGCAGCACTTGCCTACTATAGCTAACTACTTTCTTGTGGGTGTAACAAATTACTGACAGCATCTTAAGGAAGGAAAGGTATACTTGGTTCATAGTTTCATAGGAATTTCAGTCCATCGTAGTGGCAAATATATGATGATGACTCTAGATAGTATGACAAGGAAGCAGATCACTGAAATGGACTCAGAGTCCCTTATTAGTCTGCAAAGACTGCCATAAAAGTCTTCTGCCAGGCAGGTCCCCAAAGTAATGCCATAAGCTGACAATCAGACAACCAAAGCACAAGCCTATGGGAACTTTCAGATTCATCCCAAATACTTCTGAATACAAATAAAGCACACAGAACACAGGTATAGGTATCATGCCTGGCATCTCTGTTATACACAAGTGATATGCATACAGTGTGTCTAGATTTTTATTTATCAGTTGTTTAACTTTGAATCTTTTCCTGAAAGTCACATTATGAGGATGTGGTTAGACAGAGATGGAGCTCAGTTTCCTCAGCAACATGTTTCCCATGTTTGACATAAAAGAAGCACTTAGCATATCCATGTGAAGGAAATGGGTCTTTTCCCATGAATCAAGGGAGACACTTCAAAGAAGGAGTAATGAAAAATAGGAACAGTTAGACTTTGGCATAAAGGACTCTATGAAAAGTAAAAAGATGTTTATTTGTTTAGAATTCAAAGACTAGTATCCTTTATTTATGGTTTTAAGCAGATATACTTTTAAATTTGTATCATATTTAAATTAAAATATAATTACATTGTTTCTCCCTTCACTTTTCTCTTGACAACAACTCCCTCTTGAATTAATGGCATCTTTTTTGTTATGAAAATATGTGTGTTTGTATGGGGCCAAATATGTAAATATAACCTGCTTCTGACTACTTATATAAATATAAACTACTCAGCCCATTTTCTGTTACTTATATGTTTATGATTTCAGAGCTGACCACTTGGTATTGGATAACCAATTAAGGGGACTCATCGTTGGAGATGACTGTCTCCTTTTCTCAATATTCCTTGGTTGCCTATAGTTCCTTTTATACGGTAGAGCCTCTTAAGATTTCCTCTCTTCCATGTTAGTATATCTATTGGTATTGTAGATTGTCATGTCTTCTTTAGGCAGTCATATTGTTGTGGTATCATAGGTGAACTTTCCTGTCATTTCTAGAAGACATAATCTCAAGGCAAATTTCTTGGTTCTGGATCTTATGGTATTTATATTCCCTCTTAAGTGATGTTCCCAGAGTCTTAGGAGTTGTGTAGTAGATGTATGATATGGAATTCCCATCTGTATGCTGTGACTATGTCTTACTACCTTTGGTTAAAAAGAACCTGATTTGGCCAATGCTTAGGCAGAATAGAGTCAGGCAGGAAATCTAAGCAAAGATACAAGGAAAAAGATGGTGGAATCTGGGAGATGCCAGCAGCCACTAGGGAAGTAAGATGTGAGGAAATGCCATGACCATGTGACAATACATAGATTAGTAGAAATGGGTTAAGATATAAAAGCTAGTTAGTAATAAACTTGAGCCATTGACCAAACAGTTTATAATTATTATTAATCCTCAGAGTGGATATCCAGGAACTGGTGGATGATAAAAAAACTATCAGTTACAAGTGGCACCCAACATGGGGCTCAAACCCATGACTCTGGGATGAAGAGTTCCATGCTCTACTGACTGAGCTAGCTGGGCAAAAGAAGGCCACTGGGCAAGACGTAGAAGACAAACTTCCAGTTATAAATCAGTACCAATGTGAGGCTCTCGAGTTTCCATAGACCCCAAGAAAACTTAAAGAAAAATAAAAGGTTCTCAATACACATAAATGGAACTGCAATGGACTTCCTATTCTTATAATTTCATGCCAACAGCAGTGGAGCTCCTAAGAGTTACTTGCAAAATGGAGCCAGCTCCCAGCTGCCATGAGCTACATAGTATAGTGGGTTTCTATACTCCAATACAGGCCTCGGTATAGAGAAGCTAATCAGTTGCGTATTGTGTGGTAGATTGAGCTTTTCCTCATACAGAAAAAATGTTTTGTGGTCTGGTTGCACACTACCTGATGACAGCATTGGGGGATGGAGGTAAGCATGAAGTTCATTGCTATCCCTGCCATGTTTAAAAGCCTAGTGGGGCAGAACCAACAGCCAAAGTGGCCACTCTGGTCCTAGCTATGAATTCATTCTTGGTAAGAGACAAACCAGCGTTGATCAAGGGAGACCTCCTGAAATTTGACAGGTGATATGTATCAACAAAGGTTACAACTGGTTCTCCAAGAATTTGGCCATTATCTCAAATTTTTTTCAGGGACCCTAAAGAAACTTTGACCACAGAAAGCAGGCAGCAGTTTGAAGAAAATGATTTCCTTATTCCTAAAAGTTTGGAGAGTATGGATGGTTTTAGGTTATTTGGTAGGTTATGGATGCTTGTCATATTTAGGGGATTATAGGAATATAGGCTAAAAAGACAACTGTTATTCTCAGATATTTTGCATTGACATGGATTTTGCTATAGTGATAAAAATTTTGTTATACTATATATATATATATATATATAATATTTGTAGTCTTGTTTAAAGGATTCTTATATACTGATACAAATTTAAGGTTAATTTTTATACTATATGTATATTTCTACTTTTGTTTAAGGTATTGTGTTTATACAGTTTATTTAAAAATGTACCATATATTTAAGAAATACAAATTAATAGTCATCTATAATAGTCAAACTTAAAGTCATGTTAGTTAGGTTTTTTAGATATGCAGAGACATATTTCAGATAGATAATCTTCAAACACTTCTAAGACCTATAAAATATGGCATTTAAAATATTTTAAGAACTTAGACATTCTTGACACCGAGACACATCTGCTCCTGGCAGTACCAATTACTTCAAAGGGGATGGTGGGCATTGAAGAAACTCGTTATGGAGTTTGTTTTCAATATGTCAAGCGCTCATGTGGTTTTTCTCTGTGGTGTAATTTGAGAAGCACTTCAAGAAACACATGTTTTTGAACTGTACTGTTATCATTCTTCTTATTTTGTTATTATTATTAGTGCTTAGAGGTGAACACTGTCTCACTCATGCTTGGAAACATGTTCAACCCTGAACTACATTCCAAGTCTAATCTGGACTGTTTGACAATATGGTGTATAAACTAAACATGCAGGACTCACGGGAAAATGACTGCTGAACTTGCCAAAACAAGCTGGGACAGTCCTTTAGAGTTTCTCCTTCATGGAAGAGTCTGCCAGACATTCTCCAGGACACAGCAGAAAACAACTGAAGAATTTTGCCAAAATAGGTGGGACAGTCCTTCAGATTTTCTGCCAGACACTCTGGGCCTGTAGGCTCAAGATGGATGTTTGAATGTTACAGAAGAACTTCAGGTGCCTGTCCAGGCAACCAGATATCTCTGTCATTTGGAAGTTCCTTACAATGCATTTCCAAGTTAGATTGTTAATATTATATCCTTCTAGGATATTTGAGGGAGTTGAAGACTAGATATTTAATTATAGTTTTCTTTAGTTATGATAAAAGACAAACTAGATATGAAATTTTAGACTCACAAAAATAAAATAGATGATAGAATATTTTCTTTAATTTTGTCAAATACAAATATACTAAATATTTTAACTGCAATTCTTGCTTGACAAACTGTTTTGTTATGTGTAATTTTACTGTGTTAAAGTAAAATCTTCCTTTTAAATAGAGTGAAAAAGGAGAGATGATATGGGATGCCCTTTTGTATGCTGTGAATATGTCTTATTATCATTGGTTAATAAAGAAAATGATTTGGCCAATAGCCAGACAGAATAGGTCCAGGAAGGAAATCTAAGCAACGATATTGGGAAAAAGTAAGCAGAATCTGGGAGATGCCAGCATCTGCCAGAGAAGCAAGATGTGAAGCAATGTCAAGGCCATGTAGCAATGCATAGATTAATAGAAAGGGGTTGATTTAAGATGAAAAAACTAGTTAGTAATAAGCTTTAACCATTGGACAAACAGTTTTCAATTAATGTTGAGCCTCAGAGTGGATATTCAGGAACTGGCAGGTGGGAGAGAAACTACGAGGTACAGATGTATCAGTTAGGGCTGAACATTTCATGATCAGTTGTTCTCTGCATTTTGATTGCTTGTGGGCTTCTATAATGGTCTTTGTGTGTTGCAAAGAGAAGCTTCTTTGAGACACCAGAAAGTGGGAAGAACTTCCATGCTCTTGGGTAGGCAGAATTAACTTAGCAAAAATGGCAGTCTTACCAAAAGCAATCTATAGATTCAATGCAATGCCCATCAAAATCCCAGCAAAATTCTTCACAGACCTTGAAAGAATGGTACTCAACTTCATATGGAAAAGCAAAAAACCCAGGATAGCGAAAACAATCCTATACAATAAATGAA
Source organism: Ondatra zibethicus (assembly GCA_004026605.1). Classification (NCBI taxonomy): domain Eukaryota; kingdom Metazoa; phylum Chordata; class Mammalia; order Rodentia; family Cricetidae; genus Ondatra; species Ondatra zibethicus. The sequence goes on from PVIU01012172.1 coordinate 5,855, forward strand.
CTTCTGGGGGCATCACAATCTCTGACTTCAAACTCTACTATAGAGCTACTGTACTGAAAGCAGCCCGGTATTGTCATAAAAACATATAGGATGACCAATGGAACTGAATTGAAGACCCGGATATTAATCCACACACCTTCAAACACCTGATTTTGACAAAGATGCAAAAATATCAATGTAAAAAAGAAAGCATATTTAACAGACGGTGCTGGCATAACTGGATATCAACATGTAGAAGTATGAAAATAGATCCATATCTATCATCATGCACAAAACTCAAGTCCAAATGGATCAAAGACCTCAACACAAAGTCAGCCACATAGAACCTCATAGAAGAGAAAGTGGGAAGTACACTTGAACACATTGGTACAGGAGACCACTTCCTAAATATAAGCCCAGTAGTACAGATACTGAGAGAAACAATTAATAAATGGGACCTCCAGAAACTGAAAACCTTCTGTAAAGCAAAGGACATGCTCAATAAGACAAAACAACAGCCTACAGAATGGGAAAATATCTTCACTAACCCCACATCAGACAGAGGTCTCTTCTCCAAAATATACAAATAATTCAAGAAATTGATCATCAAAAGAACAAATAACCCAATAAAAAAATGGAGTAGAGACCTAAACAGAGAACTCTCGACAGAGAAATCTACAATGGCTGAAAAACACTTAAGGAAATGTTCAACATCCTTAGTCATCAGAGAAATGCAAATCAAAATCATGCTGAGATTCCATCTTACACCTGTAAGAATGGCCAAGATCAAAAACACTGATGACAATTTATGCTGGAGAGATTGTGGGGTAAAGGGAACACTCCTGCATTGCTGGGGGGAAATGCAAGCTAGTACAGCCCCTTTGGATATCAGTGTGGCGATTTCTCAGAAAATTAGAAAACAACCTTCCTCAAGACCCAGTAATACCACTTTTGGGTATATCCAAAGGATGTTCAATTTTGCCACAAGGACATGTGCTCAACTATGTTCATAGCAGCTTTGTTTGTCAGTGTTAGAACCCCGAAAAACCTAAATGCCCCTCGACCAAAGAATGGATAAGGAAAATGTGGTACATTTACACAATGGAGTACTGCACAGCAGAAAAAAAAAATAACATCTTGAATTTCACATGAAAATGGATGGAGCTAAAAAACATCATATTGAGTGAGGTAACCCAGACCCAGAAAGACAATTATCACAGGTACTACTCATAAGTGCTTTTTAAACATAAAGCAAAGAAAATAAGCCCACAAATCACAATTCCAGACACCCCAGACAACAATGAGTGCCCTAAGAGAGACTTACATAGATTCAATCTACATGGGAAGTAGAAAAAGACAAGATCTCCTGAGTAAATTGGGAGCATGGGGACTTTGGGAGAGGGTTAAAGCGGGGAGGGGAGAGCAGGGAGGGGAGCAGAGAATAATGTAGAGCTCAATAAATATCAATAAAAACTTAAAGTGTCAGCTATATAAAAAAAGAGAAGCTTCTTTGAATGAGATCTATACTTATCTGTGGGTATAAGAATAAATATTTAGAATGCATTTAGGAATTATTCTAATTTGGTAAAGTGGAGGTGGTATTTCTCCTCTAAGGTCCATGACCTCACTGTTCCGGGGTTAATGCCTATCCGGTGCCAGGCATGGTGTTCTTCTTGATGAATTGACTTGAAGTCCAATTAGCTATTGGTTACCATCAAGAAATGAGTGACACTATTGTAACCCTTAGGAGTATTATACCTTGGTGGTCGTCGTTGTAGCTCATAGGTGTCACAGCTTCTGTGTAGGACTATTTATTGATTCCTTCTCTTGAAAGACTGAACTCTCTGAAGTCAAGCCAGCCCAGTCTAAATAGAGAGTTACAGGACGGGCCAGGGCTACATAGAGAGGTCCTCTCTCAAAAACAAAGAAAGCAAAACAAAACAAAATGCGTCTTTAGCCAATGTTGTACAATATTGTTGAAATTTTGACGAGTGTAGAAATGAGGATAAGTCAATATCTCTTTCAAAGTTCTATGTTTTTTGGAGTCTAGAGTCTATACAAAAGGGCTATAAAGATGGCTTCACTATTTCCTGATTGTGTGATCTCAATGGTAAACATCTCTGTGCATTTTTCTTTTAATGAAATTAGGGTAATTATATTTAACTTTAACTTCATGAATGTTAAATGGAACATGTGCAACTTAATGATCGGCACACCGTATTTTACCTGGGTGAGAGGAGAGAGACCTTTCCCTCATTTTCTCATTCCATCACTTGTCATTCCATCTTGAGGGAGCAGTGAATGAAAAGCGAGGAAAACATACAAGGGCTCTGAAGAAGCAGCAAATAGGCATGAACAAGAGCAACTTCATTTAATTCTCTACACCTTTTATGGAAAGACTTAATATCAGTTAGCATAGCAATCATTGCTAATGATGGCTATTTAGAGCAAGTCCTTTTTGCTCCAAGGTCTATGCTAGAAGACAGAGTCTATCTGTGCAAGAATAAAACAGGCTTTAGCAGACTCGATATGACAGGAAGATAAGTCTTATTAAGAGTTCTCTCCATTTTATTGGCTCTGTGGCCCAGAGGGAAGGGGGAAATAATCACAGGATGTCTTATCTGCATGAAGTGGCAAAAACCACTAGAACACCCATGTCTAGCTAATTCTTTCATTCATTCCTGGACCTGAAATGGTTAACAAAACTCCGGACAGTGCCTTGCTTCTACCTAGGAGGATAGTTGTTACTCCTGGAACGTATGGCTCCAGGGTAAGTTCATGGAACATGTTGATTTTCATACCACTTCAAATGAAGCCTAAATCAGCTGTCAGATAGTTATAGGCAATTTTCCTTATTACATAGAACTCTGTGGTTATTATACTTGGTCAACGATCCCATATATTTACACATAACCATGTCAACGTGGGAGGAGGCCCATGAATCATGCCAGGAATATGTCAAGGTGCTCAGTGCGCTTAAAATCGGATGGGAAGAAATGTTTGGCTCTTCCCCAGAGTCTGTCAGCACCCTTGCTCAGGTATCTAGGTTTACCATTCTCTCCCAACAGACTTCCCTTTATACACCCAACACTGAAACTACAGAATTCAGCCTGTGCTATTTAATAACCATCGTGAGTCCTCAAGACTCACCTTTGTGCATTTTTCAAGAACCTCTAAAAAGATGTCTCTCACAGGAGTGACATGAGAACAAAAGGGGAATATTTTCAGCATCTCATCCTTTATTTTGTGAATTGAGAAACGGGCTGATAAGAGTGTGTTTCCTAAACCATGCTGCCTTGCACTCTTGCATGTAGAAGTCAACATTAAATATATTTGAAGGTGATTTGAATACAGGATTTAAGTTACCATGGTGTAGTAACTAGAGCCCCAACCTCAGTGGTGCCAGCCATTTTTTAATACATAGCCTCTCCCCTAAAAGCAGTTTTATCAGCTTTCTCATCTTTAAAACAGGGAAGACAGAGTTTTTGTAAGGACCCATTGTGATGATGCTTATAGACTGCTTATTTGTCACACTGTCCAATGTATGACAATCATTATTAGCAGGGACGGCAGCCCTACCCTTTCCATTTCCATCACCACCAGCCCCTTCCCCCACAAAGCTATAGCACACTGGAGCCTCTTATCCCATCCACCTATTTCTTCCTGTCCACGAGTGCCTGCCACACTGGGATTATATGTAGTGGGCCCTTAATAAAATCTTGCTAAAGAGTGAATGAATAAATATATAAAGTGCTTGTCACTTAGGAGATAGTCAGTAACATAAGTGCTTTTTCCTTCTGACATCAGCTTCCCTTTCACTGATTTGAATGGCAGAAAATACCCTCTCAACTTGTCATACTGTGTATTTTTGGAGGAAGGAAAAATGAACCAATTCCACGAGCAGTGAAAGAATTTAAAGCCAACAATCTGGTCGATTCTGAGGGTATAAATTAAACTAGTTAAGCAGCCTTGATCCAGGGTATCGGCAAGACAACCATCAGACTTTGGCAGTTACATTTCTCCATTCTTTTCTACGATTAGGATGTAAAATTCTAACCCAAAACATCAAAGGTTGCAAAATGAAACAGGGTAACAACAAATAATCCTAAATAGTTCAGTGTGGATTGGAACCAAAGACTTAGGGCAATGACTGTCAGGCGCATCTAGGTCCTATATTGCTAACAGATGGTGAACATTTTCATGGGCTTGGGACTAGTTTAGATCAGAGTGAGAATCCTCTGCTTCCCCCCACCCCAAGAGACTCTAATTAGTACGTGGAACATTAGATCAAGTTAACAATCTGGGCTGACATCCTATTTGTTAGTTTTAGATTGAACTCATACCTTAGAGTGGCTGAATGCACTTATTAAAATACACACATGCACACGCACACACACTAAAAGAGTAAGTTTCTTTTCTACAGGGATCAAAATAAAGATTTCAAAGTCCTCTAGAAAAGGGCTCCAAAGATTTGTTGGATATCAAATAACTCCTTCAAGACAACATTTTGATGAGTTAAGTGTAAATGAATCAGAAACATATGGATTAAGTTTCCCTTGAAATATACAGGGGCTTAAAAATCAAAGACAAAACAGTGCCTGGCCCAGGGTCTTACAGGTTGTGCCAAACCCAACACATTTGAGCAACAGTTCAAGATATTTGAGGGATCCAAGAATGGGGCTTGCCTGACCACGCCTTGTTCCTACTGTATTGGAATAGAGAACATAAGTAATGCCATTTATATTGCATTATTACTAAAAATTCCTCATTCTTTGAGGTTCAAAAATTAGCTAGACCAAGGCTAACACAAGAAAACCCTGTAACTGGTGTCTGTAGAATACAAAGACTCTCAAAAGCCCAATAAAGAAATTGAAGATGTTCTCAGACAGCGTTGTTGTTGGACTGGATATTAGCAAAGCCTCAAAGCCCAAAACAGGGGTGGCTTTGAGACTTCTATTTCTCATGTTCCCCATGATACTGCCAGGAAGGATATACTGAGAAATAATAGTTATTTCTGAAAATGTTACATGTTAACCATCATTTCTAATCATCCTCTTATTTACTGTCCATATTGGATTTTACAACTTCTAATTGATTAATACATAAATTGGCAATTTAGGAAACTTACATTTGAATCTCATCACAAGAAACACATGCTCAAAATAGATTTTATCAGTTAAACACATAAATGCTATGTTTAATTTTAATTTAGGTAGCTGTTATAATTAGCCTACTTTTATGAACTTGCGATAAATAATTCAATCTTAGCACAAACTCTTTGCAGATTTATCTGTTTAATGTTGACTAGGCACATCGCCAAATCCAGGAGGAAGCAAAGTGATGTTGATATCTACTTGGAAAATAGAAATAATTATTTATTTTATCATATGTGTGGTCAATTTTTAATGTATATTTTATCATAAATAATACATGTTGAGAAGAAATTTAGAAAATATAGAGACAAAATATTAAAAACTCATCAGTAATTGCTATCCATAAATGAGAAGTTTTTACAAATACATTGCCTTTATCAAAAGATGAAAAACAAAAAACATTGTGTCCCTGGGTTCTGCACCCCTGAAGATCCAATATACTCAGAGTGGTACCAATACAGTGTACTCTATTCTTAAGAAAAAATGGAGAAATGTAAATTCCATGGTGTGATGGTTGTTTTGCTGATACCCTGGATCAAGACTGCTTAACTTATACTCTCAGAATATACTAGTTTGTTGACTTGGAATTTACACAGCGTGTACATTGTATTAGGTGTTGCAAGTCATTAAATATTACATTTTACAAAAGACCCGAGTATATGCAGATTTTGGTTCTGAGAACCTTTCCCCATGGGTACTTAGGGAGGACTGTACTATTCTGTGGTTTGAGTTTTTCAGTTAATGTATTGCAAACATACTTAGAAATCATTAAGAACACTTGCTCTGTCACTAATTATAAAGTTCCATAGGTCTATTTCAGTTTAACCAGGTATTTATTAGGTCGATTCTTACATGTTGCAATCAATATCCAAACTAATATGAACATATTTTGTGAAGTTTGGTCCTTTTTCCTTAAATTCCTCAGGAAGAAACGTTTGGAGAAAAATATTCACATGATATTTTTGATATGCATTCCCTATGAGCCAGTTTGGCACAAAGTGGTAACTGTAGCTATAGAATTCCCTAAGAAATTAGCAACAGTGAACTCTCCTTCTCCTGACGTAACAGGGAGAGACTCCAGTCCAGGTTCTAGTTAAAAGAGAGTGTCACTTTGCTTCAAAGCCTTTATATGACAAAGGTAAGAAAGCACAAGTCATCAGTGTAATCAACCCCTTGTGACACTAATGAGTGTCACCAGGAAGATGGCTCATTTTGCACTCATGTCTTTCTCTTCTTCCCATGACTTATTTATATAGGACCAATGTCATGTTTCATTATGTTTATTTCTCATTAATTAGTGAATTTTTGCTTGTATTTTATGACAAGGATACTTAGTAGTATAGGTTACAATATTTTTGTGGTGAAGTGTCTACAATTTTTATATTAATATTTTTAATCAGTCTTTTCATTATATATATTTTGGTGTTCATTGTGGATGGCCATCCCAAGCCCCAAATTTTGTAAATATTTGCTACATACATTTAATCTTTTTTAATATCTAACTTGGTTTGTCTTGTTTTCTTTGAGCAGGTTCTTGAAATTTATTCTCAGCTGGCCTTGAAATCCAGATCTTCTTGCTTCAGTATTCTGAACACTGGAGTTAATTTAGCAATAGACCATACACTGGATTGTATTCAGTTTTATAATGTTATTGGTTTTGTTAGCTTGTTTTGACAAATTATATATTAAGGGTGTATTTTAATTAATCAGAAAATGCTTGTAACATTTTATTTGTCCACTTTTCTATGGTATATAATTCCTGAATTCAGAAGGAATGTGGTCACTCTAGCATATCCTCCATAAACGCCCTTTTCTCTATGATTCCGTTCCATTAACTATCATGGCACACACTTTATAAGACGGAGCACCTCGCTCACTGTATTTACATAATTAAACCATGAAGTCTGTAGGACAAGAAATGTGTATGCTTGAAAGCTGCTCAGCCTGTGGTGATTATTTACTCTCGAATGCAAAATGGACAAACCAAGAGTTAGTTGTTGAAAAGCTGTTTGTCTCTGGATTTAAATGTCACTCTATCAAGCATTTAGAGGCAGTTTATTATGTTTCTCAATCTAAGAAACATTCAAGCAGACAGAGAGCTCTGAGGTGGTTATTTCACAGTTATTTAGGGAAGTAGTCTATTTTATCTGAAGAAAACATTGATGGGCTGCATGTGTAATGCTGATGCCGGTCACTAGGAAAGGCACAGAAGCTTCTGCTGGATGGTGGTCAAAAGACAAACATGGGTTAAGAGTTCAGGTACCGAGACCTCATTAAAATGTAGCTTGTGTCACAATAAAAGTACACACACACACACACAATTAATTTTGAGTATTGAACAAGAGAAACTCCAAATGCTAGTTAAAACAGACCAAGTTGACAATAAGCTTATATACTTATCCATCAGTGTATGATATATAATAACATATATAATATATAGTGACATATTTAATTTTTATTTTCTCCTCAAAAGCACACATGTGGTTTTTCTCTGTGGTGTAATTTAAGAAGCACTTCAAGAAACACATGTTTTTGAACTGTACTGTTATCATTCTCCTTATTTTGTTATTATTATTAGTGCTTAGAGGTGAACACTGTCTCACTCATGCTTGGAAACATGTTCAACCCTGAACTACATTCCAAGTGTAATCTTTTAAGATTTTTAATACATTCTACTGTGAATATCCTGGTGTCCTTGTTTTTAACAGCCGAGTAATACTCCATGGAGTACATGGACCATGTTTTCTTTATCCATTCCGTGGTTGAGGGGCATCTAGGTTGTTCCTGGGCTCTGTTTTTTATAAATAAAGCTGCTATGAACATAGCTGAGCAAGTGTCCTTGTGGTATGATTGAGCATCCTTTGGGTATATGCTTGAGTGCTATAGCTGGGCCTTGTGGGTACATTGAGACCCTGTTTTCTGAGAAACTGCCACTCTGACTTCCAAAGTGGCTGTGCAAGTTTCCAAGTGGATAGAACTAGAAAAAAAATCATCCTGAGTGAAGTAATACAGACAAAGAAAGACAAACATGGTATGTATTCACTCATAAGTGGATATTAACTATAGAATAAATTCTATGCTACAATCCAGACTTAGAAACTAGGTAGCAAGGACAGTTCATGGGAGGGGGGAAATGCCTGAATCTCCTTGGGAATGGGAAATAGAAGAGATTTCATGATTTTGTGACTGGATTGAGGGCAGGTGGGGATGTGAACATAAGCAATCAGTTTGGGGGGCCATGGAGGAGGGAAAGAGTACTGAAAGAGACTACTGGAAAGGGGGGTCATTTCTGGGTCAGATAAAAGCCTGGTGCAAGGGAATGTTTCAGGAATCTACAAGGATGACCCCAGCTAAGACTCCTGTCAATAGCAGATAGGTAGCCTGAACTGACCAGATTAGTGCCTACACCAATTGTCATCAGAGAGGCTCATTCAGCAACAGATGGAGACAGATGCAGATCCACAGCCATACATTAGATGGAGCTCAGTGAATCCTGCAGAAGAGAGTAGGAGCCAGAGGGATCAAGGACACCACATGAAAACTCACAAAATCAGCTAACCGGGGATCAAAGGGGCTCACAGAGACTGAATCAACAACTAGGGAACTTGCATGTGACCAACCTAGGCCCTCTGCATGTATGTGACAGTTGTATAGCTATGGAACTCCTAACAGTGGGAACAAGAGTAGTCTCTGACTTTACTGGCTTTTGGGACCCTCCTCCTGATATGGGGTGGCCTTGCTCAGCCTTAATACATGGGAAGTGCTTAGTCTTACTGCAACTTGATGTGCCATGTTTTGTTGATACTCATGGGAGATCTGCCCTTTCCTAAACAGAAATGGAGGAGGAGTGGATTGGGGGATGGGAAGAGAGAAGAGGTGGAGGAAAGGGATTGGGAGCAGACGAGGGGAAGGAAACTGTGACTGGGATGCAAAATAAATAATTAAAAATTTATTAATAATAATTTTAGGGCCACTGCAAATTTAGGGTCATTGCAAAATTGAGTGGAAGGTACAGAGTTTTCCTACACAGCTTCTGACACCCTGACCCCAACACATGCAGCCCCTCTGACTGTCAACATCCTCCACAGCATGGTGCATTTGATCAAACAGAATGAATGTACACTGACACAGCACTGCAACCCAAGCGCATGGTTTACATTTCCGTTCATGCTGATGATATACATTAAATGAACACAGAAGTGTGTGAAGACATGTATTCATATTTTGGCGTTGCACAGAATAGCTTCCTTGCCCTAAAATATCTTTTTTGTTCCAGCTCTTTATTTTCACCTCCTAGCCTTCACCACTCATCTCTTCTTGATAATATAATTTAATTACAACATTTCTTCCTTCCTTCTCCTCCCATATATCCTACTCTACTTTTCTTCAAATTTATGGCCTCTTTTTTCACAAATGTTATGCATACATATCTATATAGGAATATAATGCACATCTTAAGTAGAACCGGTTAAATCATTATACTATTGCTATATGTATGCTTTCAGGGATGATTTTTGACCCTGGACAAGTTGGTGCGCTTTTTCCTGGAGAAAATCACCTCTCCTGCTCCTAGCATTCCTCAGTTGCCTACAGATTTTTGTATAGGGTGGAGACTTTTGCTCAACCACTTTGGCATGTTTATTGGTGTCATCTTTGTTCAAATCTCATTTGGGCAGCATGTTGGTAAGACTTTGTAGATATTAGCTTCATAATCTCATCTTTTTAAACTATTATCATTTTTTAGCTGTACAAGTCAATTTCATTTTGCAAAAAAGGTATATCAGAACCCAACCTGTGCTAGTGAGTATACTAAGCAAGGAAGTTCTTGTTTCCTTATAGAAGTTCATACATGAGAACTGTATTTACATTAATGCCCTCCCACTTCCTCCCTTCCAAATCCTCTAGCATTTTCCACTTCCTCTTGAATTCATGACTTCTTCTTTAATCATTGTTATATAATAGAGACCTCTCCACACAGATGACCTACTGAGTCCTTTAAGGGTTGTTTATATGTGCACGTGTTTAGTACATGTGTTGATGACTGACCACTTGAATCTAATAGGGAGCTTAATTATGGAGAGAAATGATTTTCATACTTATCATTGCAGACACTAATTCTCTGTACCTCTTCATCTAGGAATGGGATCTTGTGAAATTTGTCCCCACCATGTTGGCCTTCCTACTGATGTGATCATTATTATACCCGTTTTTATGCAACAAAATTCTTGAGACTTCAAGGGTGTATCAGTTCCATCATGTATAGAAGATACTTGGCATCCTGGTTCTCTGGGCCCTACAAACTTTACATCCACTCTTCCATCTTTCCCCTGAGAGTTAGGTGTAGAAATCATGTTGTCGATGCAGCAATTGTGGCTGGGGATCCCCAGAGTCATTTATTCTCTGCATTTTGACCACTTGTGGGTCTCTGCAAATAGCAACTCCATGGGATGTTTCTCTTGCCTGACACTCAGTTTTTTGTTAGATAGTTTAGGGTTTGGGGGTAGGGAACACTGTCATTCCTGTGGTTTAATTCTATTACTATATACACATTAAACATGCATTTTAAGTACATTTATAAAATAGTATTTTCTGCGGCTTTTTAAATATTCTTTGTGTGATTTATTTCTCCTTTCTCCCTCTGTATTATCCTCTTTGTTCCCTTCCCAGTTAAGTTTCCCCAGTTTTTTTCTTTTTCCGTCTTCATAGCTCATGTGTTCTCTAGTTTCTCTTAGTATCACATAAATCTTTTAGCTTTCTTTTTGTTAGTTAAATTTGTTCTTTGCCAGTTTCACATGTGTATATATTATACTCCAATTAATCTCATCTCTACTGCCTTTTATCTTCCTCCTAACTTTGTCAATCTCCACCACATCCCTATGGGTCCCTCTGCTGTTGCTTTACTTAGTTTTATGATATATTGAATTTAACTATGACCATAGGTTTATGATGACCTAAAGGAGCCTGGTAGGCTCATCAGTTGATGTACAACTGAAGACAATGGCTCCTCCTCCCTGAGAAACCATCAATTGTCAATAGGTTAGCAGGAGGGGATAGGGCCTCATGAGCTTCCCAAGCACACACACACATCATGACTGATAAATTACAGACACAGGTTCATCAGCTCTACTGTAGGCAACTATAGCTGCTATGAGTTTATAATTGTAATGAATGTGTAATGCTCAGAAAATGGTCCTTTTGCATTCCTCTTTTTCTTCCAGTTCTTACATTCAGTTTCTGCTTCCTGTTCTGCAGTGTTCCATGAACCTTAAAGGGGATGGTTAGCATGTCAAATACTTGTAATAATATGATATATGATTCACTTAAATAAGCATCTCTCAATAATTAGTATGTGTTTAATTTTTTTATATTTCCCTAGCTTGATAGCAGATTTTTATTTATCATTATATTCCACTGTCTGGATGTTCCACAGTATCCATTCATCTACTGAAAGACATATTGTTATTGGTGCATTGAGTTCGATAATTATGTCTAAAGTTGTTACAATTTATAAATATCTATGTGTAAGTTTTCCTGTAGATATAAGCTTTCAACTTGTTTGAGCAAATACCAAGAATTTTTTTTTTTTTTTTGTTTAGAAAAAGGGAATGTCTTAAGCACTGAGCAATCTTCTCAGACATGATTCTGTTTCTTTTAAGACTTCTTGGCTACTTTTGCCTCTGCTAAATATCATAAGGTGATAAGTAAAAAGTTCATGCCAGGCAGAAATAGGTTACTTCCTTTGACGTTGTGGGGCAATGCTGAGCCATAGGCCCAAAGTATTGCTCTTAGTTACCCCTTAGAACTAGTTTGTAAGACCCTACTGCTGAAAACAGCACATACTGGAGTCAGAGCACTGAGAAATCAAACTGGTACTCACCTGGAAGCTTCCAAACTATTAGCTAACTATCACAATTCTGGAAGGTGTTAAGTCATACCTTTTAGCCTCTGGATGATACCAGAGGAGAAAAAGAAATCATCAAGCTTACTTGGTTGTGAGCCCTGCAAGTTCCAGAACTGGTGTGGCAAGAGATGCCCAATGATTCAATAGTAGCGTTCATAAATTATTTTTGCTGATATTCATGAAAACTGTTGATTTTCACATATTTATTTGTAATAAGAAGATATAATAAATGTTTTAACTTACTTTAATAAAGTTTTAGAGTATTATATGGATATATATTAGAAAAATAATTAGAGGCCCATATTTCACGTACATTTATTGTATTCTTTTACTTAATTCTTTTCTCTCATTTCATTAAATTTTTCAGAATTTTAAAACTTAAAAAGTTTTGATAGACTATAATTTTATATTATTTTATTCTTTCTTATTTAAAAAATTTATATAGTGTATTGTGATCATCTTCATTTTCCTCCCCAAACTGCACCCAGATCCTACCCACCCTCTCTATGCACCCAACTTCATGTTCTCTCTCTCTTTCAGAAATTAACTCTCCAACCCACAAAACCCAAATCAAATGCAAACAAAAAATCAATAAGACAAAAAACAAGAAACAAACAAACAACAACAACAAAAATCAAACCACAAAAACTAATCAAATGAAGCACACAAAAAAGATGGAGAGCATTTTGTGTTCACTAACTACTCCTGGGTGTAGGGTTTGCTAATGTCTATTATCATGTTAGAGAAGTATTATTATTTCTTTTTTTGGGTGTCTTTCCCTGTGCTGGTTTGAGATATACACTACATGTCCAGTTTGAGAAATGTTCTCTTACTTAGGTGTTTGCTTTGCTTTCTTGCACTTATTAATCAGAAACAGACACTGAATTCCATAAAACACGTTTTAAAACATTCTAAAAGTAATAATCTCTCTCTCTCTCTCTCTCTCTCTCTCTCTCTCTGTGTGTGTGTGTGTGTGTGTGTGTGTGTGTGTGTGTCTCCGTGCTGGCCAAAATTATCTTGGTCCCAAACCATTTGTATAAGGATGGCTTCACAATCTCGGGCATTGCAAGTAAATGCAGTATTTCTTATTCCTCCTTAGCTTATTTTGTAATAGTGAAAGGTAACTGCCTCTTATTTGGTATTTCTCAAAATATATTGAGCAAGATCTGATGTTGAGGATGAAACCAGACCGAGACCACAGCACAACCTCTGAGGTTTGGTCCCTAACAGCATGGGTATATACAAAACAGCTTTAGGGACAGCAATCAAGAGTCTACTAAAGAGGGAAGATTTTCACATCTCTATTGCATTTCAGGCCTCCATGAGTTCATCTTATTCTCATCTGTCCTCTTTCTGTCTCCAGTTGAAATCCTATCAGAACACAGCTTTACAAAAGAAAGGCTACATAAATCTCATCTTTTAGCTTCTGAAGGGTTCGTGGATGATAACTGAGAGATTATCCCTGTCTTTCAGTCTCCCCACCAACCTTTTCCTGCACATGTCTTCTCCACTTGTGAAAAGAGGCCAGTGTTGCAGTGTGGGAAAGCCAGCAGTGAGTGTGCTGTCCTATAGTAAAGCATAGTGACAATATTTCATATTTCTTAAACTCCCTAGGTAGAGTGCTATGATGTGCATGTGTGCATGGTTCGTGGGAAACGGTGCCTCTAACACCTTTGCATTTGATTTCCTTGTGAGTTCTCTGTGATTTGCCTTAATTAATCACACAGTTTTGCAACTGACTACTGTTTCCTTTCTCCAGGTTGCTGAGGTTTGTTCGATCTGACTTTGGAAGTTCTTACAGTGTGTGTGTGTGTGTGTGTGTGTGTGTGTGTGTGTGTGGTTTTATGGATCATGCTTTTTTGCTTTTTTTATGGGAAGAAAATTTTTTTCTGGGTCATAATTTCAGAGATTTCAGTGCATAGTCACCTGGCTCTGTTGCTTCTGGGACCACTTCTGGTAAGGTGGAACATCATGAGGGGAGTAAATAAGGCCATGGCAGATAGGAGGCAGAAGTAGTGGTGGCAAACTACAATGTGTAGCCCCCAAGGGCATGCCCTACAGAACCCATTCTTGCCAGTTGGGTTTCACCTTCCAAATTTGCATTACTTTCCAGTCTCCCACTGACCCAAGCCCTCAATACATGAGCCTTAGGGGACATTCTTCAACATAGTGTAGGATTCCCTCCCCAGTCTTTCCTTACCTCTTTCTTGATTCTATAGAATTTAATAGAAATGTTCAACCTACTTATTTCAATAGCTGAGAATATACATTATATATTTAATTTGCTTACTTTGTTTCTTACCATTTTCTGTGAAGTCTCTAGTTTACTAAATACATTAGCAGCAGACCATACTAATTCACAGGCGATTCACAGTTTTTATTTCTCCTACTATTGGTGATTCTTTTCTTTATTTGATAGAGGTACTGCCTTGTTGCCTTCTCCATTATCAAGGCCATTCTCATTTCTATTTGAGAGATATTCACCAGACTTTTCATTTATTATTTTTAATAGTGTTGTGGAGTCAAAGTTTCCCATTGTCTTCATTGTTTGGTCAACTATTAGAATTATCATTTAGCTTAACCACACATTTGGCAGTAGATATTGCCTTAAAAGGGTAGCTGCATGCTTGATATGCTTCCACAGTTGATATACAGTGAAATTTTCCAGATTTAACTTGTATCTTCCATGCTCTAGTTCTGATTGGTTATTTTTCAAGGAGATTTTGTAGTTGAGGATGGCATCTTGCAAACCAGTATCTGAGTGAGGTGTGCTCAGATCAAATAGACTTTGCATCCAAGCATTTTCACTGAGCAAACAATGGAAGACACACAGATAACACAACACATTTTACCAGTAGCCTTTAATGGCAGTGCCATGACTCAGGCACCCATCTATTGTGTAGCAAGAAAAGTTTCTGAAACATTAATTTGGGAGTGGATGAGGGGAGTCAGGACTTTCCTTAGTACAATGAGAGATGTGTCTGGGAACACATCCAGCTTGGTTCTAGGAGCAATTCTTCCACAAGGCTTGAGGCCTCAGAGCTGAACCTGGAGTCTGTTTGGAAACTTCATGGAACTGGAAAATTACAAGTCATTACTTGTATGGAGTAGAGGCCCAGGTTGAGAAATAGAATACCAAAGAAACTAGCAATAAACAGAGAAAAAATAAACTGTTTAAAGAGGTAGGCGGCAGGCATCTCATAAAAAAAAACATAATGAAATAGAAAAGAAACAGGAAAGAGAGAGAGAGAGAGAAGATATACTCTCCTACCTTAATACAGGTCTGAGCTTGGGCACTTAGAGAACCCACTGAGTGAAGGCTCCATTGTGACCAAACCTTAGGGATTCAAGAGAAGATTTCCACTCCTACAATCACTGTGACTGTGAGTTCTGTATGCACATATCAGCGCCTGATGCTGAGTAGTCCCAGGACCTCCATCTCCTCTGCTGTCTCCCCATGAAATCACTAGCCGACCTGGAGTCCTGCAGTTCAGGTCTTCATATCTTCCTCCAACTTGAGCCTGACTGTAGCACAGCTGGTTGGAAGTCTTAGAATTCCCACCATTTGTAGGCAACTTTCCCAACTAAGGCTAGTTTGTTGGTGGCATGCAGTGGTAATAATGATTATTTTTTCCTCATCAGGAAAGTAGTTATTTTGGGATTGACAAAGAAATGGTCAGTTATTTCATCATTAGTCTTCAAATATTATGGATGTCTATTTGATCTTTGTACAAAATTTTCCTCACGTTTCCCTGATACTATAAAGAAAAGGTCATGGCAACACAACTGAAGTTTGTTCTTCTAACATTCCCCAGGTTTTGATGACAGTTTTACTTTCTATATTTTTATGCCCCCCTTTGTCACAGCTCTGAAGTTTCACTTCATTGTTTTAGCGATACTTATGGTGAGTGAGTCATTTTTCAGAGATTGAACAGGGTGCTTGACTTCTGGGTGAGATAGCTTGAAATTCTGATAATAAGCAAACAAAAGAAAACAAACAAAAAACTCCACCAGAAAAACAGAACTCTTAAAAAATATTCTTGTACAAAAATGTAGATTCTATTCATATTATAAGATATCAGACCTCCAAAGAGCAAATATTCCCTGAAGATGCTGTTTTCTAAGCAACAGTTAAATACCAGTGTCTCTTCCAAAAAGGAATGTATGGAAAAAAATAGACTTAAGACACTCCTGTAGTACTGATCGCCTAAGGCTACACGGTTGATGTCTCTACAGCTCCCATTTCATACACCTCAAACCATTACCTTGAGGTCTTCCTGTTTATGTTAAATTTATGAAATATGTGTTTCTATACCCCATTTTACTTTTCTTGAAACAAACTTATCTTCGCCTCTTTTTTCCATGAGTTCATTTTTCTAGAATCAGAAATAATTGGAATTATGACCTTATATAACCTTAGACAAATGTTCAAATGCATAATCTTATTCTGCTTTTGTTATCACCCTAGAGTGTTCCTAAGATTTGTGGTGTGATCTAGAGCAAATCTCAGATTGGGAGCTTAGCATTTGGTTCTGCAATTCCTTGAATGTTAATTTAACTCAAAGAGTTTGTTTTAATCTCACATAAATAGAAAGTAAAAATAAAAAGACATTTGTAAGCAAATTTAGGAAACGATATCAGAATAAGTCATAAAATACAAAATCATAGCATTATAAGGATAAATCCCCATTTTGGAAATTATGTAGGCTAATGGCTTAAGTGCTTCTTGCTGTACAAAAATCTGTACAATAAAACCCACTCAGAGGCCCAGTATGTGACACAGAGAACCCCTGAGCTGTGCTGCAGAGGCTACCAGTCCAGTGCTGCCTGTGGCTTTGCTGAGCTCCTGCTGAGAAAGAACAGTTTAGAAAGCACCTTTCTTTAGGATCTCTAGGTTATTTAGACGTAGATATTTTTTTTGGTGCAGTCCTGTTTTATGTAGAATCAACATGTAAGCAATTTATTAAGGAAATTTGCAGGGTTGAAGTCCAGGGTTCTCAAGCCTTAGTTCTTGATGAGTCTAAAGGGAAAGGCTCTTTAAGGCAGTTTGGAACCTTTAGTTGGATTCACTGTTTACTGATCCAAGAATGACCTTAAGAGTATCCTTGAACATCTGTCATCTTTTGTCTTCTGTTCTGTTTCAATCGTTTAAGGTGCAGTGTCGCCGGCCACTGGTAGCACACGCTGCTAATCTCAGCACTTGGAAGGTAGAGGCAGGTGGATCTCTGTGAGTTCGAGGCCAGTTTGGTCTACAAGAGTTAGTTCCAGGACAAGCTTCAAAACTACAGAGAAGCCCTGTCTTGAAAAACAAACAAACAAAGAGGCAGAGAGTATGACTGCACTGGAATGGCAGAGAAAAATCTTGAGTACAAGGACTGCCTAACTACGTAGGGAGACTTTGCATCTTTGTATCTCAACATAGAAGACAGTGTGGTCCATTGTTCAGCAATTCTATTTGTTGACGTGGAGAGCATGCAATGTGGACACACATGCCTAGTGTGTCCCTGACACCAACTTATTCCCAGTTCCCCTGTTTTTCCTCTGGCTTTTCTATCCTATTTGTGACCAACCGTCCTGGCCAGTCTACGTCTTCTCTGCTCTGCAAGCAATTCTAGATCCCTCTATGTTTTTCCATCATTGTGCTGTGTGTGAATGTATTCTTCAAAACTTGTGTTTGTCATTTCAGCAGTATCAAGAGGGAGGGCCTTTAGGAGGTGGTTAGGCTATGAGGCACTGTTTTATCCATGATATTAATGCCCACATTGATGAGCTATGTTCCAATTTAAAGGATGATTTTAGTCCCATTTTTTTTTCTCTGAGTTCTCCCTGAACATGCTCTTCTTCCCAGTAAGGACGTGGTACAGAGGCCTTGACCATGTGGTCAGACTTCACAGCTTCCAGTGTAGTGAGCCAGATGAATTTCTATTTATAATTTATCCAGTCTGCAGAATTCTATTACAACAACATAAAACAGAATGATAAACTCTTAACTGTACTTCTGTGATACACTTCATTCAAAAGCAATCATTTATGGAACCTGAAAGTGGTTTAATAAATAACACACTGGGCTGTAATCAATTGTGGAGTGTCCAAGAACCTAATATTATTAGGGCATCCTTGCAGGAGATGACACGCCGTTAATGACACAAGGTTAAAAATATTTTTGTTTATTTGTTTGTTGGAGTGTTGAATATTGAGGCCAGAGACCCAGGTATTGTAGACAAGCAGGGCACCGCTGGCCAGTATTCACAGTCCTTTATTTTCTTACCCATCCAGTTGGCTTTATTTACTGAAGTCTTCTTTACACCTTTACTCTTTCTGTCTATAGTAGCTGTTACTGAACTATATCATCTTAATGAGGGCTATCAAGATGGCCCACTAGCCCTGCTATATCTTAACAGTCTTAGCTATGTGGTCATCAGATAGATACTAGAGTCACAAGTCACTGACTAATAGGCATTGCCTGGGACCAAATATTGAGTGATCAAGCTGAAATTGTGGAAAAATCATAAACCTGTTGAAAGTTTTTGCCTCTTCACAGTTATGTGGATCTGTCAAGAATAATTAAATTAGCATATTTTAGGATATTAAAACTTAGAATTTCTTCTTTTTATGATGTAATCATTTAGTACCCTGTAGGATCTCCAATGGTGCAGGGATTAGATTAGACTAATCAAGCCCCAGAATTACATGAAACAGTTCAGAAGAGTCTGAATATAGTAGCAGCTGAGAGGATCTTATTACTTTTTCTATTTATTTCAAAGTTCCTCTTGTGTAAAATTATTTATTCTAGGTTTAAGTATTCTGTTCTGGGTGTCTGTGTAATTTGTGAGTTTTGAGATACAAATAAAGGAAAAGAAAAGTAAATAATTTTCACAGGCAGTCAAAGGCTGGAAATTCCAGAGGCATCTTTTGTGTAGGGTGACAATTGAGGTCATTTGCTAAGAAACTGTGGTGGGTGAAATGGCAGTTAAACCATATCACTTTTGTAACTGCCACTCAGTCCCGGATTACACCTCGTGGCAAGTCAAAAACCTCAGAGTGGAAATTGCTGCCATCCTAGGACTGTTTGCAATGCTCTAAGACATCTGTGGTACCTTTTTAGCTCCCATCTTGCCTTCAGAATTTGAAATGAACTGTTCCTCAATATGATGGGAAAATGATGAGGTGCCCCAAATAAAAGAGTCCAAGGAGGGACTCCCAACCTCCATCTTGGCTCTGATGGTGCTGGAATCTTCCCGTTGATCCAGGCATCCAGTTTCATCCCTCTCCTTCCTGTCTGTGCCTGAGCTGCCCCGGCTGAAGCAGAAGGTGCTTAGTGACTCCGTCTATAACAAGCAACATAATGTGAGCATTTAGAATGCACATCTAGTTTTCAGTGTGTCAAATCTAGAACTTCTCACCATAGCATGGCAATAAATCAGAAGGAATAAAATCACTGCAAAACAAATGTCGGGGTAAAAACATTGAAAAAGTTTCTGAAGTTATGCTGAGGCATTTTTTTGCTTGGTTGGTAATCAACAGACTGCTGTATGTCTTGACTAACTTAATGGAAGTCAAGCTGCACTTGCACTTTCTATTAACTGCCTGTGGCTAGTGTAGGCAACCTTGTATTGGGCTTTCTAGCTTTAATTATCATGAAGTATATTCCTTCATTCCAACTCCAGCTTTCTTCTTTGAGAGCCAATACAGGGTGTCCTCCTTCTATGAAGCAGGATCACAAAGAGAACATGCTTTTGTATATAAAAAAAGTATTCTCAGAGACACTTTCAAAGTATCTCTGAGAATTTGCAAGTGTCTCTGAGAATACTTTTTTCAGATGTGAACTTCTGGAGCAGAAAGGATACATGGAGAAGAGGGTGGAGCTTTGTCTCTACTTATGCCTTGATTTTATTTTGCCCTTCTCATTTGAAACAGTAAGTAACAGCAAATATTCACCCAACTCTCAGAGAATCCTAAGGCCCCCCAGGGCTACCAGGAACATGGTTGAACTTCAGCCAGCACAAATTGGTAGAACATCTATGTAAGTTGTGTGATCACCTTGAATCAGGCAGTGGTTAAGTCTCAAGATGTGTTAGCTTGTCCAGTGCTCAACACAGCGTGATGCTGTGACTCAAAGAGTGGAGGAGAAAACTCCCGAGTCCCAGAGTGGAACAACCGAGAATGAATTTGAACTCCTTGGATTGCTTTACCCTTCAATGACCCAGACTCCCAATCTATGAAATGATAGGAAAAATCACCATCCCTCACTGCATACAGACAAATCAGACCTCACTCATGGTTATGATGATAAGTACTGAAATTTAAGCCTTGCCAGTCAAAGTTGGAGACCTACATTCCACTTAGCCTCTGGCAGATAAAATACTGTTTTCTCCATTTAAATTTTCTTCCCTGAAGTAGTATCCATAGCTGTATTTATATTAGGGTACAATGAAATGATTTGAGTGGGAAGCAGCAGTCTTATACACATTTAAGTGCTCCAGGCCCAGGCCCTTTTCCAGAATAGGTCGCTGTCATAGATCCAGGACTGGAAAGTATATAAAAGTCTTCCTGCTGGGATCTGGGATGCAGTTCTCACGAGCAAAACTGCCTTATAAATTACACTGTCCCAGTGACCTCAATCAACAATGAGCTGTCAGTACTCACAGATCAGCTGGGACCTGGGATCAGAGTTGTCCATAGGCTACCATCAGGATGTAAGCCAGAGCCACAGTAAACTAGATGTCTGGCTGAGAGCTGAGGATACACTCTCCGGGTGACCTGATCATGTAACTGTGGGCAGGAAGCTCAGTTCCTTGGTCTTTGACATCTCTAGATTTCTGCACAAAGATTTTCAAAGGCTACCAATGGCCTCTTCCAAAGCAAGAGGTCTGAGAGAGACTGCAGGCCAGAGTGTTAGTTGATATGCCTTCTGGTTTGTTCTACTAATCACTAACTACCAGGCCCAGAGAGGAGCATGCAGCAGCCAAGGACTAATCTCAGAAGCCAGCTGCCATCACCATTATCTTGTCCCTCTCATCTGTTAGGACAGGAAATTTGCCTATATTGTTAATTTTTTTCTTTAGAAATTGTTATGATATCTTAGGACATATACCATCTTCTGAGTCAGTTTTGTCTTCATGTGGGAGATGATAAAATTGACACGGGTGGATACTCTTTATCTGTCACCACCAATCTTCTTCTCGCCTGACAGGACAGCTTTGGGAAGGAGGGGACCACTGCTGCATCTTGTGGAAGCTTCAGAGTGGGATGGTAAAGTGATGGCAAAGAGTATCTGAGTGGAGAGCCAGGTATACGATGTCAGGAGAAAAGGCATGGCATGCCAAGACAGCCTCTTCTCACAGGATGCTAGCTTCAGACTAGAGAAGGAGGAGAAACAGTGACATGGGGGCTAGCCAAAGCCCAGCCAGGAAAGATGTTACACGCCACATTGTGGGGTGTTAACACAACAATAGTCTCAGGATTCTAAGCACATTCCTGATGGCCATAATTATGTCCTAGAAATGTCCTTCCAGCTGTGTGAGAAGATGACTTCAGGAGAAGAAAGAACAGGCCCACTTAGTTAGCAAGCCCTGCCATTGTTTAGAACGCCATGGTGCTTCCAGAAGGAGCAAAGTTATCAATGCCAAGAGCCCTCCCTAGTCACTCTCCAACTTCTTGTTTGAGGAAGGGTCTCTTAACTAAACCTGGAGCTTACTAACTGAATAAACGTAATGGCAAGTGATGCCCCCGACCCACCTGTCTCTGCCTTTCTAGCCCTCAGACTACCAGCATTCATTACCACACTTGCATTTTTATTGGGTGATGGATACTGCTTTATCTACTGAGCCGTTCCCTCAGGCCCTCAGCTCTTCATTTTCACAAATCCTTATTACAGTGGCAGTAAAGTTAACTGAGGAAGGTTCTTCTTTGTTACTTTTACTTGTTTATACTATGCCTCATGTTATTATTAAAACTAACTGTAGCTGCTTGAATTTTAGGACCTCCTTCATTTTCTGCATATCTTCTGAGCCACACTTAGGATCTCTGTAATGTATTTTAAAATTGCATTCTTCCTTGTTGTTTCAGTTTTTCTTTAATAAATAGTTGCACAAATAAAATGCAGTTTGTCCCTGTGGCTGTTTCAAATCTTACCTCCACATGTCTGGGGACAATTTGCTGGTGGAGCCTCTTTTCTCTGACCTCTCCATGTGACCACCGTCTTTCTGCAAGGAGCCATGTTTGCACAGCTCCTTTTGATGTAGGACACTGGCCTGCTTCATTTTCAGAACACAGAAATATGACAATGTTAGACAGAAGAATGTTTGAGAAAACCTCTATTGGTGACAAATTGCTGTATTGTGCTTTTCAGAGACATTCCCTTGTCTATCACTGCCCTTGGTCCAGAATCTCCAGTGCAAAATCCTGGGGCCCCTAGGAGGCTCTACAGGCTGTTTCTGAGTGAGGAGGAGTTCCAGAACTTGCCATCCTGAGTATATAATCTTGTTTTCTCAATATCTTTCTCCCACATCCCCATGTTTAATATGAGCCACTGAGAACATAAATATAACCAACTGCTAGGAATATAGGAACATGGGTTATTATATTATAATGAACTCCAAAACCTGGAGAGCCTCAACTGAACTCTTCTAGTTCTCCACCACTGCTCATTTCTAAAGAAGCCTGTAGTTGGGCAGCTGCTTATTCATTTCCTGGCTGCCCAGACTCCAGAAATAATCACACAGAAATATGTATTAATTTTAATACTGTTTGGCCAATAGCTTAAATGTATTTCTAGCTAGTATTAACATCCTAAATCAACCAATCTCTATTAATCTGTGTATTGCCACATGGCTGTGGCTTACCAGGTAAAGTTCTGGTGCGTCTATCTCCTCCTGCGGCTACATGGCATCTCCCTGACTCTGCCTACTCTCTCTCTATATCTCTTTCAGCCTGGCTTTACTCTGTTAAACTGTTGGCCAAAAGCAGCTTCATTATTAACTAGTGGCAATAAAACATATTCACAGCATATATCACCTCCCACATCAGAAGCTAGTCAGTTTTCTTCATCTGCTTACTTATTTCTGGTCCCAGTCATCTTAGGAGTTTCAAGCACCTTTGGAAGTAAGGCCCAGAAAGTGTCCTGCGTTCTTGGGTTTGCCCCAGTGGTGTGTGACATTCTGCTATGATTGCTAATACTGGCCCTTTTTTATTTCAAAGACATTTTTATTGTGTACTAAGTAGGATGTTTTGTTTTATATAGTCACTTTGTTTGATTTCAAACAATAGTGGGGAGGAAAAGGAGGCAGTACCTATGAATTTATGTCCAGGCAGAATAGACAATAGGCTATGCCTTAAGATCCTACCAGTCAGTGCCGGGGGGCTCACACTACTCTTGCTTGCTGACTTTCCTGTTTTCTTTTCAAATTAAGTTATGTAAAGTTCGTGAGCAATTGTCTTGTACAGTTTAAATATTATAGATAAGACAGAAATTTTATTCTCCTAAGTATTACATCTTTACCTCAAAAAATAAAGTCTCAAATTTCTATTTGTGTAAGTCTTTTCCAAAAAGACACTTATAAGAGTGCTTCTATACTTCTAAAATTAAATTAAGATATATATTCACAAGACTCTCTCTGTGTCTCTCTGTCTCACTCTCTCCTCTCTCTCTTACACACACACACACACATGCACGCCCACCCCATTCTGGACACCAGACATTTATGGCTTTGTCACTCTATATAACCCCAAATTCATATCCTTTTAAATATCTCCTTCTCAGTCCTGGCTTTGCACTATGAGGAACTAGAGAAGCAGAAGCCTGCATCAGCCTCAAGGCAAATACCAAATACTCAAATATCAAGCACAGCATGCTTCTCTGCTCAATGGCTGGCCACTGCTGCCAGCACCTTCTTTTTTCCCAAGGTAGAAATTTTCTCCAGATTCCTCAGGATCCACTGGAATTCAGCTACTGCCACCCTCTTTAAAATGCTCATACAATGTGGTCAAGACAGACTGCTTGAGTTCTACTCGCACTACATATCTTTGAGCACATTGTCTACTGCCTCAGTTTCTTTTCCTACCTTAGTTGTGGATAAGGAGCACCTGCCTCACAAGGTGGTAGGGGCATAACTGTGATGCATCTTTAAAGTGTTAGACATGGGTCTGGCCTAAGTAAGGGTATAACATGAAGGCCTGCTTGTTGGGGTTTCTGTCCTGTGCAGTTCCCACAGCCGATAACCCCCAAAGAAAATCACACAGAGGTCTACATAAGTTATAAACTGATTGGCCCATTAGCTCAGGCTTCGTAGTCGCTCTTATAACATATATTAGCCCATTATTCTTATATATGTTAGCCACATGGCTCAGTACCTTTTTCAGCGGGGCAGGTCACATCCTGCTTCTTCAGTGTCTAGACAGGACTGCAGAGGAATGGGCTTCCTTCATCCCAGAATTCTCCTGTTCTCATTGCCCCACCTCTACTTCCTGTCTGGTTTTCCCTCCTATACTTCCTGCCTGGCTAATGGCCAATCAGCATTTATTTAAATCATGATTGACATAATACAGACAATTCTCCCACTCCATAAGGGCTCTACATTGTGAGTAGAATAGGCTAATGTTGCTTTTTCTGGAAATGTCTGATCCTGGCACATAAGGGGAGATGCAGCAGGAAGGTTACTGGGTGTGAATCCCCCAGCCAGGCCTGGGAGCCTTTAGTGCTTTCTGTTGAGCCAGAACCACTTACATTGGATCATTGGGTTTCATTTTGTGCACAGAAGATATAAGCATAACATGGAGTAAGTGGTTACTTGAGGGCTGCAAGGAGCTGACATCGTACACAGAATAGGAAGAGAAAATCAGGATGTGGTTGTGTGGCATGAGGACACACAGGAGGTAGAGGAAGGGGAAATGCTGTAAAAAACACCAGCTAACAAAATCTTCCTTACAAAGTCATGGATTGGCATTAAACAGGAGGAGGGGAACAAATAGTTTCTGAATATCTGATGTGTCCCAGGCTCATCATAGACAAGGCAAGTTCTCATAGACAGAACTTAACCCTCAGCACACATCTGAGGTCATTGCTGCTAGGCTCCTTTTTGTTGTTGTTTTTATTTCTTTGCATTTCTCTTGTTTTAATGAAAAAATTAACTTACTTTTTCTGATCCCAATAGTCTATTTTACTTCTTTTTCTAAATCCCTTGTCCTTAGCTTTCCTTTGAAACCCATTTTCTGGAACTGGAATGGGATATGGAGTGCATAGGGCATAGGAAAATGAAGCCTTCAGTCCATGATTCTCTGGCAACAGCAGTGAGGGCATACTTCATGTTACAGTGGCTAGTGTTTCTTGTTCTGAGTCACTGGGAGGGCAGAAATGTGTGCAGCTACTGGTGGAGAAGCCAAGTACACCAAGGGTTAAAAGAGAAGGGAAGATTGCTGGGCAAAGTGAGGATAATGATGGTTTCTTAGGAAACCTTAAGAGAAAGAGAGGACACACAGTATTCTCAGAAGCTAACAGTTTTCTTCAGAAAGTAGAAAACTTGATGTCCTCACTCCAAAGAGTATGCTAGAAAGAAAATTGGTTAATCCTGGAAGGAGAAAATGAGAAGAGGCAGTCACGGGTTTTACTTGGGGCATGTCTGACTTGTCACTGGCTGACTTTTCCCTTCTGAAGCACAGCTCAGATTCTGTATTTGTGTAGTAACAGCCACATGTTCAGGTGATGCTGTTGACATAGTTGTGTGGACAGAGGTTAAATTCAGTTGATCAGTAACATCCTTTTCCCAAACTAATGGCACACTTCAGCCGTGTGTACTGGGGGTTCCCCAAAGACCCTTTTCTCCTGCAGTATAGTGTTCCCTCATAGCTGAATAAGAAGCTATTTTTCTGGTTTACCTGGAGGGGTGAATATGGATAAACTTCAAATAAGCAACGCTGACAACGCTAGCAGTTCCTAAATTTCTTCACCTGCGCCCTTACAGCTTCACTTCTTTTGTATTACAAAGAGGAAATCTTTACCAACTTCTGACATTGGGAACATTTCTTAACTTGTACACTGGCTTTCTTTGCTCTTTCTTTAAAATTCCACACAGTCAGTCAGCACTCAATGTTCACATTGCTGGAAATTATGAAGAGAACAAAAGTTCCCAGGACAAAGTTTCATGCTCTATGTAAACAAAACCTTGTTTCTATTGTTTTCCTTTCAACCACGAGCAATTAAGTTGGAAACACAATTGTGAATTTCCTTTGTGATGGCTTTGCATGTCCTGCGACATGGACTTCATTTTCTCTGGGATCAGCAGAGCCCTTTCTGGCATGCACACAAATCTTTGTTGCCTCTGCTGGTCTGTTATGATTAATTCATCGATTAACTCAATAAAGTGCAAAGTTTGATCACACAAGGCCTGAGTGAATCTTAGCCCTGAATGCACATGCTCATTTCAAACGAAATTTGAAATGACCTTTGCTGCTTGAATGGCTGATCAACTGTTCTTCTCTCAAGATCTTATGGAGAGCTGTTGCTGCTGTGTGGGTGAGAAAAGGGTTAAGAAAGAAGGTCAGTCACCCAAAGATGGCCTGCAGAGAACTTTAGCCTACACCCTGAAATATTTAGAGACTATAAAAGAGGTATGAAAATAATATGAAGAAGAAAATATAGCAAATGTTCCAAGTATCTTTTTTATTTTCAATACCTGGAGATATCTTTCAATGTTCTTGCAACAACCCGGGACTATTTAGAAAAAGGCTGCCAACCGAACAAAGACACTTTGAATGGCTCAGTGATTATGTGTCAGAGAATGGTATTACCTCTTTGTCTTAGAGTTTTTCATTGCTGTGAAGAGACACTGTGACCATGGCAGTTCTTACAAAGAGTAGTTACCAGGATTGAGGTGAGGATGGAAATGGAAGATGGTGGACAAACCACTCACAATCTGAGTATATGCTAGAGATAGAGAAAGTACAGGAAAAAAACTATGATAATCAATGTACATAAACAGTAGAACTTAAGTATTTCCACACACAGTCTCAGATATAGGTTAAGTATGCTAAGTCATAAATGTTACTTAGCTAGCTTCACATAAGAAAGCATTTGTGTACCCCTAAATATAAAAAAAATTATATCAATAAGACCTATAATAGGGAAAAATAAAGCAAGTTAATAGAGAGTTTGAGAAAGACCAATCAACAAAGGAAAAATTAGTCCTGGGAATCTTAGTCAGAGCTCACTAGAGAAATGAATATAGGGTAAACGGTGATCAAAGGTCATTGAACATATGGTCCCAATAGTAAGACTACCTCTCCTTGCTTGTTTTATGTCAATTTGACACAAGCTATAGTCATCAGAGGAGGGAGTCCCAGTAGAGAAAATATTTCCATAATATGGGGCTGTAGGCAAGCCAGTAGGGTATTTCATTAGTGATTAATGTGTGAGCGCCCCACCCATTGTGAGTGGTACCATACCTGGGATGGTGATCCTGGCTTCTATGAGAAAGCAGACTGAGCAAGCCATGGGGTGTCATCCAGTAAGCAGCACCCTTTCATGGAGTTCCATCAAATCTTGCCCCCAGGTTCCTGCCTTGTCTGAGTACCTGCCCTCATTGATTTGGATTATCAACTGTTACGTGAAATAAACCATTTCCTCCCCAAGTTGCTTTTGGTCATGGTGCTTCATTTTAGCAATAGAAATCCAAACTAAGACACTATCCTCACAAAGAGGTAGGTACAGAGTCTTGCAACCATTGTGGGAATGCTATGTCTTTGACAAGTCCAAACTTGTGGAGAAAAGAATTGCTTGATACTTTCAAATATTCTATTCAAATTAATTGTTTTGCTTCTTTTTTGATCCTTTTCATGTTCCCTTGGGAGCTCAAGACCATGGAGACTGTATGACTTGGAACATGGAAGCACTTTTGAGACACTGCATTGTAAATCAGTATGTTTGGCACTCTGTATATTGTCGCTAGAGTCATCTAAGATGCACACAGAATGAAACAGAGAGTAAGCATACCTCTTTCCATGAAAATTACCTCCATGCAAAGAATATGTTGTCCTTCTGGTATGCATGCCAACCTTGACAGCTTGCTATAGTGATTGTTCCCAAAAGAAATAGATGGACTAGCAGAGTGCTTTACCAAACAGGTGTCTGTGCCAGAAAATCATGAGCAATTCCTTGAACTAAAAAATGCCACTGCAAGACTCTTAGGTGATAGCGTGATGGACTCACAATCTTGGGAAGCTGAGTGGAATGGTACCCACTGAAGTGCCAAGATAATGTTACTCATGACTGAGTTTAGGGACTGGAGCTGTCAGTGTGTGAGCTGTAGTGTGGTGGTAGGTGCTGGGATTGGAAAAGCTCCATTTTTTTTTATTCCCAGTGATATACAGTATCTTACATCTAAATGGTATAGGTGAAGATTATAATGTGGAACACACTGTCCAAGTCCTGGGTCACTGAAATGTGTCCCATGTCCTGAATCTTTAAATTGGATCAAGGACACATGGAAAGTGACAAAAATAGAGGCAATTTATTCAGAAAGTGCTCCTGGAGATGGCAATAAGCTAGTAAGCAGGGAAGAGACCCCAGCACATGACTTTTGATCCTTAATGGGTCATTTATTTATTTACCTAGAGCATGTCTTCTCTAGAGGATCTTGTAACTTCTTTGACACATGTGCTCTACCATGTGTAGCCTATGGCTGGAGGGTTTACGATTTTCCTCAGACAACTTACATGTGATAATCTCAATATCTCTTTCTCTAGCTTTGTTCTCCTGCCACACAAAGTACTTACTATGCAAAAAACACTGTTCAAAGGCACAATGGACACAATATTACATATCCCTCAAAATAATAATAAAGTCATGTTGCTGCCTCATTTCACAAGAGGAATTGAGAACCTAGACAAAGAAGTGTGGTTAAGCCACACAATGGAGCTACCAAGTGTTGAACCTGAGCTGCTGTTTCTGTAAACCGTATATGGCTATTTAGTTCCTGTTCCAATGACTCATTCTCATCCTCCTCTTCCTTCTCCTCCTCCTGTTTCTATATCTCCTTCCTTTAAAAATATCTTTGCTAACAAAATAGTACTATTGAAATCACCTTGAGGTCAAGAAAATAGTTTAAACCCTGCCATACCACAGGGATGGTCTACAAGCTGATAGCTTAGTGTAGGTACATTGCCCAAATTAACTAAGGCTGCCTGGACCCTAAAATATTTATCTTCACTTAAAAATGTCCAATCCTTATTTTCCTGACAGCTACTCTATTCTCATTTTCCCAGGTCACAGAATTCTGCTACAATATTAAATGCATTCATGTTCAAAATAGAGTATTCACAAGTGTTCTTGTTTGCCTTTTGGGTGCTATGACAAACACCATGATTAAAAGCCACTTGGGTTTGCAGACTACAGTTCATCACTGAGGGAAGTTAGAGCATGAGCTCAAGGCAGGCATCTGGGAGCAGGAGTAAAGAAGATTATCATGTAGGAATACAGCTTATTTACTCGGGCTTGTTCATACACCTTTCTTATACAACCCAGGCCCACTAACCCGGGAATGGCATTGCACACAATGAGTTGTGGCCTCCTATGTCAATTAGCAATTAATAAAATGCTGCCGTAGATAAGCCCACAAACCCATCTGATGGAGGGAATTTCTCACTTGAGCTTTCATCTTCTTAAGTGTGTCAAGCTGACAAACAGGATTATCTGTCACAAAATGCAACTTCGGCGCATGGTGTCCGCAGCGCATGGTGTATTTTGTAGTGTGCATGTTCTATTGAACAAGAAGCAGCTTTCTGCAATTTTTGCTGGTGTGACAATACTCCAAGAAATAGCCTTTGGGTACAGATGACCAAAGCAAATCTCAGCTTTCACACAGACAAAACATGTGCCAGCTGGAAGAGACTGCAAAGGGGAGTCCATTTGATAGATAAGGAAGTAGAGTCATATAAATTACTTGATCAGCACCTTTTGTATCTAACTGATAGCTATGCATATAGGAAGTGCCTGATACATGATTAGGGAATAAATAAAATGACTTATCTTATGCATTTAAGAGATGATTAGTTCATAGATGACTGTCACGTCCATATATTATATTTAAAATATATACCAGATAATACCTTGTCCCTACTCTCATACTCATAAGATTCTTTTTTTATTGAATAGAAGAGTAATACTTTGTGATGACAGCTTTGAGGCTGACTTCTCCTTCAGCCTGTGGAACTCTGCCTTTCTCTTCATGTCTGTGAACGTCTCGTTAAGTCTTCCTAGATATTTCCAATGCATCTCCATATAGGTTCTTCATGGTTATTTTCCTTTTTCCTGGAGTGAGGTCCCCTCAGTGCATCGGTAGCCTCCCTAGTTACCTCATTAAATCTCTGCTCATGTTGCCTTTTCAGGCACCCAGTTCTTCTCTATTTACATAGTGCATTGAACACATTAATGCTCTATCAGTACTTGATGAATCAGATAATTAATTCATCTTTGAACTGATGAGGTAGCTATCACATGAGCAGAGTCCCAACAGTATTGTTACCATGGGCACGATGTGAGATAGCATCTCTCCAGGGTCCATTCATCTTCTGAAGCTGTTGATACTTTGAATAGCAACTCACCATTTCCCCTTCCTTCAACTCT
Organism: Ondatra zibethicus; assembly: GCA_004026605.1. Classification (NCBI taxonomy): domain Eukaryota; kingdom Metazoa; phylum Chordata; class Mammalia; order Rodentia; family Cricetidae; genus Ondatra; species Ondatra zibethicus. The sequence continues at coordinate 36,504 of PVIU01012172.1, forward strand.
GCAGCAACTACCATCCTGCCTACTTCTATAAATTTGCTTGTTTTAGATGTTTCCTGTGAGTACAGTTATATAGCTTTTGCCATTCTGTACCTGGCTTATTTTATTTAGCATAATGTCTTCTGGATTTATCCATGTTTCATGTGGCAGAATTTTCCTTTTTAAGAGCAGAGTATACTCCACTGTGTACCACATTTTCCTTCAACTATTGGTCCATTAATGGGTATTGAAGTTGTTTATGTATCTTGGGTTTTGTTAATAAAACTGCAATGAAGTGAATAAAGCTGACATCTCTCTGAAATCCCTATCTCAACACTTATGATAAATATTCCAAAGGGGGATTGCTGGATTATATTGTACTCCTACGTCATACTATGTCATACTGTTTTCCACACTGGATGTTTCAGTTTTCTTCCCCACTAACAGGGTATAATGGTTCTGCTTTCTCGTTATTTTTTCCAACACTTGTCAGTTTTTAATTTTGATGTTGATTATCATTGTAGGAATGAGCTTATAGGGCGGTGTGGGTCTGATTTGCTATTTCCTGATGATTACTAATACTGAGCACATACTTGTTGACTATAATGATGCCTTATGCTACTTCTCCTGATGACATGTGAGCAAAAATCTATTCAGCTCTGATAGGACACCAACAGTTGACCACACATACACACACACACACACACACACACACACACACACACGTAGTTGGAGGCTACTCATTTGTTTCCTGGCTGCCCAGACCTGGATAATAACACAGAAACTGTATTAATTACAACACTGCTTGGCCCATAGCTTTGATTTCTTATGAACTACTTCGTACATCTTAAATTAACCTATTCCTATTATTTTGTATTTTACCACAAGGCTTATGGTTTACTGGTAAAGTTCTGGGGTGTCTTTCTCCCATGGTGTCTCCTCGACTCTCCCTACTTTTCTCCTCTATCTCTGTTTGGAATTCCTGCTTTGCACTGTTCTGCTCTGCCATAGGCCAAGGAAGCTTTATTCATTAACCAAAGGTAACAAAACACATTCACAGCATACAGAGGGGAATCCCACATCACCTCTCCTTTTCCGTATAAATAAAAAAGGAAGATTTTAACATTAACATAGTAAAATTACATATGACAAAACAGGTATCAAGCAAGAATTACAGTTACAATATTTATATCTCTTTTCCAAAGCAACATATTCTTAGACCCAAATTTTTAAGTCAAGATAACTTTAAAATATATACGTTGGTTTAGCTTAGCAGGCCCCAGAATCAAATATCTCTTTGTACTTAGCTCATTCACAGTCAAAAAATTCAAAGAAAACACAATAATATACATAATCCATACTCTGTGATTTTTCATCTTTATGTGGCTTATTTTTCTCTACTTTTTTATCTATGACTGTCTATACTCTTTATATTACTTTTACTGTCTCTTTAAAGACTTTGTTTTATTTTTTAAACCTATTTCTTTTTTTATAACTGTCTATACTCTTTTTCTTCTCTATCCCAAGCTTACATACATTTATCCAACATTGTGACCCATTCAGAGGTTTATTTTTGTCTGATTCTGTCTTTATTGCATGTCTGTAATCATTTTCTGACCTGGAGCACCTTTTTATAAATGCTAAACGGGCATGGCTAGGATCACCTCTATGGCCCTGCCTGCTTGTTCCTCCCAGTCCAGCATGGTGGACGCATGTTCACTGACTCTGTCAGTCATGTACAACGTTCGAGTTCCAGGGATGCAACTAGTAACATGCCACTCACAAACCCCATTTAAACACTTGGCCTCCTGAAAGAGCAAAAGCTGTTTGTGCAACTAACACAGAACCAGGAAGCCTTTTTAAAAGAGCCACACAGTTTTTGCTGCTACTGCTGAGTCAGGAAGCCTTCTCTTAGAGGAGCCCTGCCTCTGCTCACTGCCAGTAAACAGAGTCCATCAGAAACAACAACAACAACAACAACATGCTACCAAGAAGCTGCCCTTGGCTCCCATTTTTGTGGGTCTAGAAGTCCTTTTTTTTCTGCTTTCTTAGGCTTTATGTGGATGTATTTTGCTGAATGTTTGTGGGACCATTTTGTAGGCAGAGACTGCTTGTTCATTTCCCAGCCTCCCAGATCCTAAATAATCACACATAAACCATATTAGTTATAATACTGCTTGGCCAATAGCTTAGGCTTCTTATGCACTTACTCTTACATCTTAAATTAACCCATTCCTATTGTTTGGTATTTTACCACAAGGCTCGTGGTTTACAAAGTAAAGTTCTGGGGCGCCTTTCTCCTTCAGTGGCTACATGGTGTTTCCTCGACTCCACCTACTTTTGTCCTCTATCTCTGCTTAGAATTCCCACCTTGCTCTATTCTGCCCTGCCATAGGCCAAAGCAGCTTTATTCATTAACCAATGTAATGGTAACAAAACACATTCACAGCATACAGAGGGGAATCCCACATCACACACACACATACACACACACACACACACACACACACACACACACACACACACACACACACTCTCTATACCAGAATCAAAGTCTAGCTTGGTGAACTGAAGAGTTTACAGGGATTATTTATAGGAGCATTGTGAGATGTCACAATATTAAACACCCACGGAGACATGGGTGAATGCTCATAAAAGTTGCATCCTTGGAGCTCCTTCCACCATCTATGAAGAGACTCGCTGAAGAGGCTCTGCCCTCTCAGCCATCATTCACTGCTTTTGTAATCTCAGGGAGGGGCTCACATGTCATGTCTTCTGAGATTCATGTGAATCATCTGAGCCTCAAGAATCTTCTTCTATCCAACAGAAGGAAATACTTCAATTCAGAGCAAGGAGTTATCCACTGTCCTTTGTCTTTCTGCACCTAAAAAGCTTGACTTTCCATTGGCAATAAAGGAATGAAAGTCTGGTTTTCTTTCAATGATATAGTATCTATCACTTCTAGATACCCTTCAACTCTGTACACTTAAGAACATCTACTTAAAATGGACTCAATTGATGTTGATCCATTCCAAGTCCTGCTTCCCTTACACACTCTGTAAATCACTCTGCTAGGCTGAGAAGGCAAGACCTCACCCTCCAGAAGGTTGGCTACTGCAACAAGAACATGGTTAGGAAAAAGTTGGGCAGGGGCATTATATCAATAGCAAGTGAAGCTTCCCATTGCTGTCTCAAGCATCAACTCCTGTTTCAACACTTGTGCTGAGCATGTGATCCTGAATCTAAGAGGTTCTTATAGGACAATGCTCTCTAGAAGAGGCACCAGGTTGTAGGCAGGGTGCTGACATTCTGTGAGGACCCATCATCTTGTCCTGAATTCCTTCCAATGCTGTTTGTCTTGCCACTCAACTCTGGCAGCCAGGCATGGCACTTTGCAGCTAGGAAATCATTCAGTGCTAAGACGACCTCTGTCCTGGCCAGGTTTCTGGCTGGGTGGGGGCCCTCTTACCCCACTGTGCAGCTGCAAGTTCTAAGCATCTGCAGCCTTGCCCTCTCTCCCAAGGGCTCCAGCAGCTGCAGCTAGTTACTGCTTGGCTTGAAGTAGGGACCAGGCCTGGGCATAGCCATACCTTCCCGCAGTCCTAGAGACAGCCTGACTCTACTGAAGAAAGAGCAGGGGGAGCCAGAATGAGATGCTCTGATCCAGACTTATTTTGCTGTTCCTTGTGGTTTTTCAGAGGAGAGAAACCCAAGTTTGCCCAAATCCCCTGGATCAAGAACAGGAAAAACAAAATGAAATAAAACAAGACTAAACAAAAATGTCACTCCTTGTTCCCTTGGTTGCAAACTCTCAAGAGACAGTGGGAGAGGAGAGCTCTCAGAAGGAAAAAAAAGATAGACGTTTCTTTCAAATGCTTCCCAGCACTATCTCAGAAATGTGGGGTGTAGTATGCTGGCTTTCGGGTATAGACAACGGGACAGGCCCTCATCTGGTACAGAGAGAACTGATGCCTAGATCAGGCAGAGCTGATGTGTTAGCTATCTTTCTAAAGCTATAACAAATTACCTGATGTAATCAACTTGACGAAGGGAAAGGGCTTATTTTGGTCAGTTTTATGGTCCATGATTAATTGGTTCCATTGCTTTGAGCCTATGTCGAGACAATACATCATGACATAAGCATGCATGGGTGGGGCAAAACAGCCCTCACAGCCAGGACTTAAGAAGGAATAAGGGACTAGAGTTCCACAATACTCTTCAAGAGCATGCCCTCAATGACCTAAGGACTTTTCACCAGGCCCCACCTTTAAAAGTCCTCTCTCACTAGTACTACTCTGAGCACCAAGACTTTAACCAAACCTTTAAAAGACACTTAAAATCCAGCCATAGCGTCTGGGCACTCTCCTTGGCTATGACCATTAACTTATATTCTGTAAACATATATATTTCTAATTGTAGTTTAGTTATAACCACATAATTTATAGTGCTTTGGAATTTTTAAAAATCCATCAATATCTCACCAGTGTTATATGCATCATTTGGCTACTACCTCTTTTCATTGAACATCATAGGTTTATCTGGCTTTCTTTAATCTGCAGTTCTATTATTCTGTATTGATGCATCCTGTTTCATCTTCCCATTCCTGCACAGGCATTATTTTAAGTACTGACTCCCTAAAATCATTGTGCATATACACTTGTGCTCTTATTTGAGAATTTATTTATTCCATTTGTTTAAGAGTTATAACAGTATAGACACATTTGGTTTTGTTAGATGATCACAGAATTCACTCAAAAGGTCTGTGGAAGAGTTTATTTAGGCTTGGAGTTCCAGAGGGTTATAGTGACAGAGGCAGTAGGCAGCCGTGGCAGCTAGAGCAGGATGCCATACTGAGATTTCACATCTTGAACAACAAGCACAAAGGAGAGAGAGAAAGAGAGAGAGAGAGAGAGAGAGAGAGAGAGAGAGAGAGAGAGAGAGAGAGAGAGCGCTAACCAGGCATGACATTAGGCTTTGAAACTTTAAAGTCTGCCCCTAGTGACATATTTGCTCCAGCAAAACTACACTTCCTAGACTGCCCCCCTTCAAGCAGTGCTACCAACCGGGGACCAGGTGTTCAAATACATGAGCCTATGGGAGGCATTTTCATTCATCCAAGCACAGCATTCTTACAAGTTTAGAAAGATTCCCAGCAGAAATCAATAAAACACACTGCAGATAGAACAGCAAAGTAGAATAACCACTTTTGAAGGAAAGCTGTCAACTGTTATCAAGATTACAAACACATATCATGCAATCAGTTGCTTCCATTCTGACAGTCTGCCCCACAAGACAGAACACGCGCATAGTGCACTCTTGGCGACACCACAAGACTAGAAGTTATGCATCAACATTGTACTGATCAGACACATAATGGCAGGAAATGAAGTGAACAAATAGTAGAGGGGTAGTTTACCAAAGTCTTTGATCAGGACTTATTTATTAAGGGACAAAATGAAATAACACACTCACAAATACAGAATCAAGTGGTGCTGCTGTCTTTTTATCCACCATGGAAAGATGGGGAAAGCTCTGAACCCAGGTCACCGAGCCATGGCATCAGAAAGCCTTCCATGTAGAAGCAAGCGTGCAATGTTCCTCTCTCGTTTCTTCATCGTATCCTCAGAGAAAACCACGCCCATTGAACCAACCCACTCCATTCCATTGGTCATTAGACCAAATGACCAAACCCCTGTAACAATAGGGGCTAGGTTTCTTGATCATATTTTATATTGTTTTGTTGTTAAAACCACATAAAGGCAGTACTTATATAAGGCTAAAGAGCACTGTGTGAATGTATTTTCTACATTGCCACTAAAACACTTTGTTGCATAGATAGTGAACTCATACAAACATTAAACTCATATTGTACAGATACTAAATATAACATATTTTACATTGACCTGCATAGATTGTCAGGTAATCTTCCTGACTATTATGCCTATAGTGATGATAGTAAGAGTTCCGACTTACAAACTCAAATCCTAGGGAACAACTGCTCTCAGTGTAAAGGGAATGTCTGGTCTTACCTCTCAACTACATGAAGACTATCTGCCACTTGTTGTTGTATCTTAAGGTCCTGTTCTATGTGGCTGTAAGAAGACAGCTACATGGATGGTGGTCTGTTCTCAGTCCTCCCTCCCTTGTCAGTACATGCTAATCTTGATATTAATAGGATTCAGTTTTATGTTTTCACATACTACACAGCAATGACCCTTTACCCATCCTCATTTTTCAACTTCCAGGAATCACTACACTCTATTTTCTAGAAATCTTAAGAGGCTTTGAGTTTGAATAGACATATTGGGACTTGGGATGGCCCTTGATTCGGCGTGACTTCTTCTTATTGGACAATATCCCTGTTTTCAGCACTCAAATACCTCTTATAATCCTTGTTTTATTAACTTCTTTCACAACCTTTGATTTTTGGGTGTGCCTGTCATATGCTTTCCTCCCAGGCACTGGAAATTCACTGTAACAATGGTAACAACAACAACAAACCGTTTTGGGCCTGGCTGCTTCTGATCGGATAAAGAAAGGAAACGTGGAGAGCTTTGTGGCTTGTCTGGTACCCATGGGCTGGCAGTGAAGTTAGGACTTGGATTTAGAGGGTTGCAACTATCCTCAAATTCTCTCGTCTATCAAATGGATGCTTTCCTCAGAACTATAAGGAAGAACTCTTGGTTCCTTAGATAGTTTGCCATCAGATGGACGTCTAGTGACTTGTGGAATTGAGACTTAAAGCCAACTTTGTCTGATTCTCAGGCCATGTATTATTTTTCCCCCTTTGGTGGCTTGCTAAGAACTCACCTCCATAGGAAGTAGACATTTTTTCCTAGAAATTTTAATGGTATTCTGTTTATACATTTTAGCAATTGAAAATAACTCGTCAGTTGGAGATGGTCTTCCCACACTTACAACACCAAGAAAGATACAATAAATAAAAAATTTACTTTTTATAGGGTGGGGGGCAGTTATCTTCACTGAGAGTGGAAACACCTTGGAACCTATGCTGAGTGAATTTTTCTTCTGTACCTATCTGAGGCCTATCTGGATGGACATACAACTAGACCGTGTATCTTCAGCTCAAGTTTTTGAGTATCGATCCATTCATTCATTATTGCACAATTACTAAATTCCAGCAAGTTCTCTGATGTCCTCATACCAAGAATGTTCTGGTGATAACAGGTTTATTTCTTGTTTTGTAAGTGTTTGATATAATGAATATGTATCTCCCTAACCTCAAACTAATCCAAAGAGAAGATACAGAGTAGAGTCTAGTTAACTCCCCTAACCCCCCAAAAATTGCTTCTTTTTTCGCAGGACAGAGGCCTGTGAGGTGCCAGATAATACCTTGGGTTAGGATGTGCCCATTGCCTTTGACACACCCAGTAGGGATGATCACTTTGCCATGTGCCAGGCTCTGTGCTGAGCCTTCACCAAACACCAGCATGTCTAACACAACATAGAAGTGTTCATATGTAGTATAAAAGAGGCTTTCAAATGTAAGGCGATTCATTCAATTCTATATACTCAGTGAATGCTCAAGCAAGGATTTGAGTCTCATTTCTCAGCCACTTTACTTGACTGCCATGCTATTGGCAAGTGTGGATGCAGATGAGCGGTATATTGTGTAGGGTAAAAACTGCAATTATTACAGGTTTATCTCAAAACCTTTTGGCTTCTACATTCCAGCTACTCCGGAGCAAAGAAGTTTGCACCTGCTATTATTTTCTGCCTATAACCTCCTTTGTATTACTTTTACCATAAATGAGTGGGAACACACACATCCCTATCACAGGCAGGATCTTTTCTTTTTTATTCTACTTCAAGGTCTCAAGTGTATGGCCATCTGTCCAGATGACCATTCAGTCATCACTTACCCCATTCGGTGTGGGATGCGCTGTTACCCTTCTCCCTGCTGATCTGGCACCGTGACTCCTCCCTCAGAGATGCTCCTCTCTGTGTAACAGAGAAGTTCTCTGTGTGTATATTGAGGCAGCTTTTCCCTTTGCTTACTGGAGAACAAGCCCCTTAAGGGTAAGATGCTCACTTGCTTTCTCTTTGTCATGTATCTACCATTAACTATGAACAACTGGAAATTTTCAGGAACTTCTTGTTTGATGAATAACTCAACAAAAAATTTAAAATCCAAAGTAATCCTTCTGCAAAGTATAAATTATAAGTCATAAATTGTGGTGAAAAGGAAATGAACTAACCTGAACCTTCAAGAAAATCATTGCTCCGGGGTAAATAAATTATTTTTCCTTTCAGCACAAGCAACTGGAGAAATAAAGTTGTGCCTACTTACCTGGGTCCTTTCTTCTGTATCGGGAAACACAGCATGTGGTGATGACACAAATACCTAGTTCAAGTCTGTCTTCAGGTTATTGCACATCTACTAGAGCATTGATTCATCATTACAAAATGGCTAAATTCCAGGAAGTTCTCTGACCCCTGCATCCCAAGAAAGCTCTTGAGATAAGAGGTGTAATTCTGGCTTCATGCATTTGGGATGTTTCAAGTTTCAGCTTGCAAGTGTGTGAACTTAAGCATACGGTCTCAGAGCCTCTAAAAAACTTAATTGGCAATGGGTGAATCTCTCAGCCATGCCTAACTAACTAATATGCTCCATGGATAGTGGTGTTATTATTCTTTTTCCTTCTTAGGATTACCTGGAATTCAGAACTTACAGTGCCTGTGTGGTCTGCGTGGCCTTTTCTATGTTCCAGCACTGTTCATTTTTACTATCCCGGGGGCAATCGTGATCTTTCCTCCATTTTCAGCAGGGGAGAAGTGGGCAGACCGGCCCAGCCACAGTGGAGCTACCCTGAGGTCACAGAGGAGTGGAACGTTTTGGAATTTATTGCCTCCATTATCACACTTAAAAGTGGGTGTCATCATCAAAGCTAACCAATTTTTGGGCCCCTACTCCAGAGACCTCGGTGGAGTATTTTAGGGCTGCTTTTCTCTTTAAGGTTGGGGGGAAATTGTAGGAGGGTATCATGTCCCAGTGTTCCTGAATTTGTGGAAGATTTTATATTTGACCACAAGGCCCTAAATAGGCAGAGAGGCAACCGCAGTGAGAGGCCTAGCCCCATGTGTGCCTCTCGAGTTCCTCCCCTCTTACATTTACTCCTCCACTGTCCCTAAACCCAGAAAGCCCATTATCTGTTTGTCCTCTGTCCTCTCTTCCTGTCTGGAGGGGCAAGAAGTGTCCTCATTAGCTTTTAAATTTGCTTCTCATACTTGTCGCCTTAATTCAAGACCCTCTTTGGTAAGCTATTTTTACCTGAAAAGGTTAGTGTGTAATATAATCTAGTCTGGGGAATGTTATGAGTTCAATAATCTAGACAAATAATAATTTATCCTGTTATATCTAAACAGGTAATTTTAAAGTAGGGGAATAGAACAAAAGCAGAATTTTAAAATATTTTGCCCCACCTTCCTCTGTGCTATTCATAACACTTTTCCAGTCTCATTCTTGGAAGGATCCCTGATGTTTGGGTCTAAAATGAGAACATTATAATCTTAATAGTATTTGAAACTCACATCCAAAGGGGGCCTATTGCTAAAGTAACAATCCCTAATATGTAAACTTTGATTACCTCCCCATTCTTGCATGGGATTTCTAAGGCAGGGTAGGGAGGAGGGGAAAAATGTGAAGGTTTTGCTAGCTGTGGTTTCCATTATCACGCTCTATTTGATAATCCACGGACTGATATTACTCTCCTGACTGGATGTTTCTGAAATAATACCACTATCAGGTAGATCAGATGGTTGACCAAAGCTTTGGCACCAAAGAGACTCAACAAATACATTTCATCACACTGACCCTGTGCTAACAGCAGCTCTATGTGGATAACCTCATGGGAATGGAAGTTGAGAAAGAGCTATTTCAAGGCTGCCAATGCCTTAATCTCTGCTCTGTTCAAAATGCAAACGTGCTGCTTTTCATGTTCCCAGTAGTAAAACAAATCTGTGGGATTTTCAATCCTCAGCATGGGAAGGTAGAGAGAAAAGTGAACGAGGAGAATCTCATGTGAAGTGTCTATAGATCCAATAGAAGGAAGAAAATGGGAAGTATAATCAGCTTTAAAAAACAAACAGAAAACAAAAAATCAAAGAGGTAAAAATGTAGGAAATTATCTGACTAAAAGAGGGTTAAAAAAAAAAGGAAGCAGCTTATTTTATTTGCAATCCCAACACTCAGTTCTTTGTTAAGGCAAACTAGAGAAGTGCCCTGCAGACTCAAAGGCTCCTGAGTTATCAGGGAGCTGTTTCCTGGGAATGTGTTCACCCACTGACTACAGCTGCCTGAATAAAGGCAGGAAGAATAGTGTAAAAAAAAATCTGTAAAAACGGCCCGGCACTCCAGGCTTTGTTACAACAAGGATGACATTGATGTAATGGAAGCCTCTGAAGAGGGTGGGCAGGCTCTGCCTAGTGATGGAGGGCTTCCTGGATGGACCCCAACTCTTCTAAAGCCAAGGGATTGCCTGATACCCAAGGGCATGATGTGCAGTCTAATTGGCTGTGCTCCTGCTGGGACAAGGGTGGCAGCCTCCTGGGAGGCTCTTGCCCCCATTCAGACTGTGGAGCCCAGGCCCCATGGTCAGATAGGTGTTGGACCACAGCCACAAGGACAGTAGGACTGAGAATTTATCGCTTTCCTTGCCTTCCAAGTAGCAATGGGAAGGGTTCCATGGTCCTGGTCTCCTAGTATCTGCTGGATGTTTTTCTGTGACCCTGAAATCCTCCTGTCCACCCAATGAAACTAGAGAGAATAAAACTCTTAAGTGGTTTTCAGGACATTGGGAAAGGGGCCCTTAGTCCCCTTTCTCTGCTAGTCATTACAGAATGATGGTTCTCCACAGACAATTTAAACAGTGTGGTAGCTTTACTATGACTATATAGAGTGATTCCAAACCTATTGAACTATTTTTAATTGCGATTTATTTGTGTTCCTTAATTGAAACAAAATGGTACAGCATTTTACAATAATGGTACCGAGTTCTTCAGCCCATAATAATGTGCAATGCTACTTTTTTTCTTTGTCTTTTATGGGGTCTGGCTATTTAAGTCCCTCCTAACTACTTGTATGTCTGGGTGTGACATTCCAGATTGGATACAACAGAGAGAGCCCTGCAATGCTCATTTCTAAATCCAACCCTCGCAGCCTTGTTATCTTTGTCAGAACAACCTAGTAACTGCTTCCTCGATGTTTTAATTTAGATTTCTGAGATACAAGAGGAATGTAGATGTTATCCCCCCACCCCCACCCCACCTTAAATGTGTGGCAGCCTTGCTGTTTCTAGGACAAGGCTAAAAAGAAACAGATCAAGCCTCAGTGAAGCCCTGAAATGTTATTCTAAGGCTCCCTCAGATTTCCGTCCTTCTGTACAGTATTGAGCCTCATTTAGAGCTATAACACACAAGAAAACAGTTGTGGCGTAGCCAGAAGACTGAAGAGGCACAGGAGATGGGTGACGAGGAACAGGAGGCAGCTAATTGTTTCAGCTCTGCAGTTTGGGGAAGTTGTAAGTGCAAATGGGAAAATGAGAACTCCGGTTTCTTTTACTGTAAATCTTGAACACAAACACTGCTAAGCCCTTTGGGCATTGCAGTGTATCTTTTTGTATACCTTTTGGGAAGGCCATCGACCTATGTTAAGGAATCATTCCGGTGGGATTCAAAGTGTAGGTCATTTGAGGACTGGGCATTTTCTAGATGAGGCATTAAGTAGTTCATACAGACCCAGAATTCTCTTGGAAAAAAATACATATTGTAACAATGTCACTAGACATTTAGAGTCTAAAACACCTTTGTATACTCCCATTTTGTCCTTGAGAAAGTCAGGTGTCCATGGTTAGTGGACAGTACACCAGAGATCCAATCCAAACTCCGAAAGACAAAGAGCTACTGTGATAGCTGTCTCTTTGCCAGCTCACTCTGTTTCTTAGGTCACTGCTTTGGTGAGGTTCCTAGCAGCTGACAAACAGAGCCTAAAATTTAAGACAGTCTTGGAAGGCGAAGGCCTCCTTCCTTGCACTTTTAGTGAAAGAGCCCGGTAGCCTGCCTTGGGAAGGCAGCAGAACAAAAGAGAGGAATTCCCCTGCCTCCTCAGCAACACCCTTGTTTTGGTGTGCTGTGCTCACTAGAATCTTTCTCAGAGTTTTGGGATTGAAGCATCGAGATATGATAAAGCAATATGTTTGAAATCTAGAAGAAGAAGAGGAAGAGGAAGAAAAAGAAGAAGAAGAAGAAGAAGAAGAAGAAGAAGAAGAAGAAGAAGAAGAAGAAGAAGAAGAAGAAGAAGAAGAAGAAGAAGAAAAGATAAACAGAAGGGCAATCCAAACAAGGACACCGGTAAAGGGAGATGGAATAATGAAAGAAAAATGCGGCGCGGGCTCGGGCTCCCTAAGACAGCTTCCCAAGTGTGGAGCACTCTGAGTTAATTTCAAAAACTAATTGCAAGCTTTAACTATTGTGATCTTTGTAGGAAAATCCAATAAATCTGTCAAAGGAATTTGGTATTGAGAGCTTTGTGGTTGGAGAGCTATCGGTTTGTTTGCTTTGGGGTTAGTTTATGTCCTTAGTCACTTAGGTGTCCTTTTGTTGTCATGGTTTAACTTTTTCTGTGTAAATTATAGCCATTTTCCCATTGCTTAAACAAAGGAACAGTTCTAGATTTCTGCAAATTTCAGCAGAGAAAGAGTGTGGGGATCTCAACGTCCACTATCCTACAGAAGCCGCTCCTGAGTCTGGAACCAGATGTTTTCCGGGCCCCAAGTGTCTCAGACTGGGACAGAGCTTCCTGCTTTCCAGTCTGCTTCTGTTTTTGAAAATAAGTTTTCTCCTAAGGGCATTCTCAGCACATAGTCTCTGATTGTCTGCTAATTGAACCTGGTGTACCAAGGGGGAAGGTACTACTTCAGCATGGTGGAAGAGATGCACCGGAAGAAACCAAGAAGCCCAAGAAGCCCAGGACAAAAGAGATCTCAAAATCAAAAGGTTGGGTTGTGGCTGCTGTGCTTTCCATGTCTCCTCTGTCTTTCTCTGTCTCTGTGCCCCTTCCTGTCTTTCTGTGTGTCTATGTGTGATTATGAGGTTCAAACGGCAGGGCCACATTATTGTGCATGCTGTAAATTCTTCACTGCTGATCTATGTCCCTAGTTCCAAATTAAGTCTTTTTAAGGGGAGGAAAGCCTATGCTTCTAGAGATAAGATAAAATTATTTTGGAAAAGAGTTTTTCTTCTTCTTTTACTTTTCTGCTAGTAAAGAAAGAAATTCTCCCAGGTATTTCTACTTAGAAAGTGATGGGGCAGCACATTCCTGTTCAAAACCAGTATTATGAAGATGGGTCTCAAGTATTTTCAAAACTAATGGAATGAGAGTATTTGAATTCTGTATTTCTAAGCTATTTATGTCAGTTTCTATATGGATAATAATTTCAAGTCTTTGATTTTGTTCTTGGGCCATGGATACTTCTCTGAAACTGTTACATGCATTTATTTGTAAAATAAAACTAACATCTTGTACATTGCTCAGTTTCTATATGCTATATAAGCTCTGTATGCTCCTATGTTGAATACAAAACAAATTCTTCACTGTAGTGTATGAATTCAACCAGTGCTCAGAAACTTAAAATTTCACATAGATTTTATAAGAAGAGAATCACAGCCACTGGTATTATGGTATCTAACTCAATGTTCTAAACAGTGAGATTCTGATTATAATGTTGGTAAATGAGTGCCCATTTAATTTTTACTTAAATTTAAAGTCTTGGAAGAAAAATGACAGTACTTAGAGAAACAGTGATACTTGAGTACATTTTGAAAAGAAACTCTTCTACTGTTTAATCCTTTGATTGTTTCTGTCTTTTCTACACTAGTGGGAACTGCTTATCTACTTGCCCAGCATCAAGTATCCATTACCTTACTCCTGGTGACATTTTGAATTTTTTGGAAGGCTACCTATCCTAACTCTTCTTGCTGTCTCTACAACTCCTTCCATCCATAGCCAGTGTATGGTGAAAGTGAAACTAATTTTACCCCTGACTTAAAAGTTGGGTTTATAATACAAAACTGAACAGGAAGGTTATTTATCTCACAGGGATAGTCACTGTTTACTGGTTAAACATAGATCCAGGCACGCTAAATCAACCCAGTAAGGGATTTAATGAGAAATATTAAGAAACACTGAAAAAGCTGACAGTGTGGAGTTTGAGTGAATAGGAAGCCATTTTGACCTCAAAAAGGAAGTAATTGACAAAAAATAAAATGAACTGAAAAGTTTCAAGATCCCGATGCCTTAAATGTAGTGATGAAAATAGCTAAACTGGGCATATTGAATATTGGCTTTAAACTTAGTTTGTTGGTATTGCCATTTATCAAAGTGAGGACAGATCAAAGAGACACAGGATTGAAAGGGAATAAAACTAGAGACTCATCTGTACAGTGGGCAGGAAGCAAGTGTAGATACATAGATATTGGTGTTCCCAATACTTGGTTGGCAGCTGAAGTCACTGTGCTGGAAGAGACAGCAAGACTGAATCTGAAAAGTGACATGTGTATCCTGTGTGGAAAGAGGCCCTGCCCAATGACAGAAGTGACTAAATGGCTTCTGCTAGTTCTCAAGTAAAATTCAAGCTTTTCTACATACTAGACCATTTATGTTCTCTTCCTTTATATCTTCCCAACCTTTGTTCTATTGTCGTGCTTCTTGTAGCTTTTATTCTATTAAACTTGACTTGTTAGTTTTTTCTCAGGTCTCAGTGACTACAAGGCCTGGAACTGGGAAACTAAATACATTTCTTAAAAGTGCTGAACAAAGCCATGTAGGCAGAAAAAAGATCCCGCTCTTCTGTCTCCCAAGTTAATGATTTGTTAAAGCCCATGGCCCCCAGTTGGGTGGGTTTGAGGCTTCTCACATTGTCATCAGGATAAAACCCTCTGGTGATGATTCCAGGAGCATAGGACTTGCCCAGGCATAAGGGGAATATGTCCTAGATCTAAAAATGTTGCTTTAGTTCATTTTAAGTAAGCTAGCATACTGTCCAGAACTTCTAGAGAACTAATACTAATATTGCTACTACTACTACTAATAATAATAATACTAGCCAGAAGATGATATGTAAAGGTTTAGGCTGAATGCTTGCATACTTTAAAAAATTAATTTACATAAACTTAAGGTAAGTTAGCTGCATATAATTACTTTCCAAAGCAAGGGCAGCCATGAGCCAACTCTGCCACTATTGTCTTTTCTAATTGGCTTCATTTCCATGGCAGCCAGCACTCCCACACACAGGACACGTCCTACTTGCACTGGAGGGCACACAGAAGACAGGCTCCCACATGGGATGGCCAGATGTCCTAGATTAAACAGAATGACACAGGAGCTGGAGCTACTGTCTGTCCAGTGTGTGCAGACATTCTGGATGGAATGTCCTTCCAGAGTGAAGCTCTTGGAACTGTTGGAAGAGAAGACACTCGTGTCTTTCACCATTTGGGTCTCAGGAGGCAGAGGGATGAATTGTGTTGGCGGGGCCCTGGGGAGTACTTCATTGCTTTTGTTTGAAAGGAAATGTTTCCAGTTCTATAAAGAGCTTTCCTTTATTCCTAAGAAGAAAGGAATGATACAGCTTACACATTTTGTGAGACTTCTAAAGGAGGCATTCCTGACAGTTTGCCACTTGGGATAGATTACTAAGAGATTCCAGGGAAAGAAGAGGAGAGGGGGACAGCACAATAGGTACTGCCCCAGAGGAGACATTGTCTTCTGCACACGAAGAGCAGGAAAGAGTTCTCAGAAAGCAAGATGGGAGTCGAAGACTGTGGCAGAAATCCCAGGGCATGGCCAGAGTGCCATCTATTTACTGGGCTCTAGAGCACCCAGAGCCTCTCAGAGCCCTCATTAATCACTGCTCTTCCTTCCAGAGAAGAAATGTGTTTTTTATAAGCTGGTTCTTATGAATAGGGCTGATTACAAAGCTGTAAAAGTCAGACATGAATTAGTGTGCAGAGTCCCTAAAGTCCCCAAATGCCACACCAAGGCAGGACTTTTAAGTGCAATTATAACTTCTGGAACCAGCATAACATGATGTTCTGCATTTGAAAATCTGGGAAAGCATCTGCATGAATTTCTTATTCCATTTGCTATTTGCATACTTGCAAAATGTAAAAACCTGCTTTGGCATATGTCAGGAAAAAAACTATAAAATCTTTTTTCAGAATAATGGAAGAAAAATGCAGTGTAAATATTTGTGTCAAAAGCTTGATAAGGGGAATGCCCACCCCCACCCTCGGTGATGGTTTCTGGCTCTTTTTGGCTCACTAATTTCAATGGACAAGCAGTTGCAAGAGAAAGTGTAAATGGCCCTAACTTATTAGGAAAACGCTTCCATTACTAATCGAATGGCAAAGCTGAGCCTTGGCCTTCACAGTTACTCTTCATTGCCAGATAAATGCCCAGTGACTTCTGAGTGGACCCTGGCATTTTCCCAAGTTGTAGCTTTATGTCAGTGTCTTTGCTACTGTGCCCCCTCCTCGCAGAGATCCTTTCTCTAGAATCCTTGAAACCATGCCCAGTAATTTGTTCTGTTTCAACGATGACAAGCAAAGAGACTCGCTTTCCTATTTTTACATCAAGGTTTGAGCTCTGGAGATTTGAGATGGGTTTGTGTCTTCCCTTCAACTGTGACTTACATTTTCAGGCATACAGACAACATACATTTTCCAAGACATTGTTGCACACCCAGAGATGGGCATAAAGCCTTACCATCTGAGTGGGCAGCAGTAGATAAATAAGAGGATCAGAGTTTTCAAGCGGCCATGCTGAGACACACAAGAGCATGGACTAAACATACTGCTGTCAGGGGCTTGTCTCAGGATAGGTGCTCTTCTACAAACCAGGGCACAAAGATAAATTCAACACGGAGTCTGTCTTTGGAAAGAAAGTCACCTTTCTCCTTTTTTTTTTTCATGAAAATAATGGCAGGAAAGGTTATAATGTTAAATATTGGGCATTATCATGAAGAGGGCGTGGACGCCACCAACAGCTACCATCAGGAAGAACATGCTCCTGGTCCAAAGCCCAACCTCCAGAAGGTAAGTGTGCATGCAGCCGCCCCCAGTCGATGTTCTCTCCCTTTCCGCAGAAGGACGCTGGACTTATCCAGGGACAGAGGATAGGGCCTGTTTGCATCCCTGGTCCAACAGGCAGGGTCATAGTCTATTCACACTATCTGTAAGTAGCCTTTCCCTTAATTACAAATGAGTCATATGGCTTTACTCAGGAAGTTGCTCAAAGTCACTCAGGAAGTTCCACCTGACCTGCTAATCTTGCTATCATTATACAAGTTTTAGTAATTTTTCTTAAAGGTTTTGAAGGGGCAAAGAATGTACCCCATCTCTGGGCTACATGGTTGATCTAAGAGGTCCTCTGGTGCCAAAGCTCTGCTGGGAAGAGAAGGTGATGATTAACCCAGTAGGAATTTCAGCTGCAGAGAGTTAACGATTGACAGCTAAGATAAGACAGGGAGACATTTAGGAATAAGGAAGGCATGGTGAATGAGAATATAAGAAAGGAACCAGTGGCAAATACAGGAGGGTCTGTTATGCACTACATGCCAGCATCCTTTATGTAAAGTCGCTCTCTCACAATTGGGCTAAGGAGTTTCCTGTTCTCTGCAAGCAAAGAGGGTTTGGCTAACTTTCTGAGCTAACGCTGATGAGAAGTGGCAGAGATGAGCTATAGACCCAATTGGCAATTGGCACCCAATCCCAAGATCTTATTACTATGCCCTCACTGTTCTTCAGTAGCATACATGCTACACATATATGAATGTCTGCATGTATGTAGAAGTGTATATGTATATGCAGATACTGATATTAAATATTAACACATTGTTAATTAAAATTGACTGAGGAGAGGTGATAGATTGTCACAATCAGCTGATCTAGGAAACTCTTCAGGTTCCTAGTCATGTCATGGTCTAGGTGGCAGCTGTTACTCTGTGCACTTGCCTAAGTCCTGGTGGGTGAGATCGCTGTATTTTGTGAAGGCTTATTGATTAAACATCAAAAATCCTGTTTGGTTAGATTCTGGTCTTCCTGGTTTCTACTGGTTCCTTCTAACAGGAGGCAACTCAGTTGATAGGGCTTTTTGTAAGCCTATTGGGCCTGACCAGGAGTGGTGCTGCCGGGAGTCCCCTCACAGATGCTACCACCTCACGCTGCCATTGCTTTGGTCTGCCTTCCTTTTTGATGAGACTGGAGAGATGACAATAAGGGTCTCCTGTCAACTCCCTTGGATATTCCCCATGTTCCTTTCAAGTGTCCTTACAGGTAGCAGCAATGTCTATCTACACATTTAGCTGTCTTTACAAGTCCCCTTACCAGATTCCTTTGAGCTGCAATAGAATGTGTTGGGACCTCTTTGAGGAACTCATCTTAAAGATGTTAATTCCATCTTCCCATCTGATACAGAAGTATCCTTCTTCCAAACTTATAATACTAAGTCTTTCTTTTTATTTTCCACAGCCTTAATTATTAGGGGGAAAATCCCTTAAGTTAATGAGGAATACCACAGTTTCCAGTTTTGATTTCTGAAACCACAGGAAAATAAATCTTGTGCTGTTAAGATAATAGTACTATTGAAGGGAAAAAGCACACAGGCCAGAAGAGGGATGTGTGTAAGTGAAAGGGGAGTGTGATTTCCTGGGCTTAGACAAACAAATGACCTTTCAATTCTCTGTTGTATTTCTCTAATGTTTTTTTTTCTTCCTACCTGTCTTCCTTCCTCTGTCCCTTTTCTTCCTCCTTTCTTTCCTTCTTTCCTTCCTTCATTCTTTTCTTCTCTTTTCACTTTGTAGCAGAGTCTTTATGCAGCCCAGACTGATCTAGAACTAAATAGCTGTCCTTGTTGAACTCCCAGTCCTCCTGCTTCAGCCTCTCGAGTGTAGTGATAACAATTGTCTGTCATACACCTGGCTTTCCATTGGTTTTAAAATAGAAAAGATACTTGGAGGCAAGGTATGCCTGAAAGTGTTCAAGTTTTTATTTAAAAAAGAAAGCAAGAAAGAAAACTATAGCATAAGAAAATCCTAAAGTACCTTAAACAAGCCATCTGAGGTGAATGAAAGGACAAGACTTCCATATAGGTAATGACAACAGAAGCAAGAGGCAATTCTTTCAGGATACCATACATGAGTAAGGAAGCTGGAGATTGAAGTCAATTTGATCAGTCCCAAAGAATCAAGGGGAGAGGCTCAATTCTAGAAAGGAAGCAGTGGATTTGTTCCGGAGGAGACAAGATGTGAGCAACTGATCAGTGTTTTCAAGGACTACATGCGGTTTTACAAAGAGAGTTGAGAAAGTATTTTAAAGGGAAACATACAAGGGTCTATTATATGTATGATTTAGATACTTAATGATTCAAAAATATTGAAACTTTGAACAAAATTGCTTTTAGAGAAAGTAATACCAGTCACATTTTATTTTAAATTTCATTCATGGATTGATATTTCCTTCATCACCAAAACTATTGAACATTAGAAATCATCACAGTCACATCACCGTTCTGTCCTCTGCATTGACTTATGACCACTGTAAGCATAAAAACACAGATGAAAGCAATCCACACTGATCTCTGCTTTTTGAGATAACTTCCTTGGTGTATATTCTAAGGGATTAGAATTATATTGGTCAGAGAATACAAATATGTGGTGCTTTAGAGTATCCGATAAAACTGCAGTAACACCTTTCAGAAGAGTTGTAAAAGTGAACACAGGATTACATGTGAGAGCCCCTTTTCACACAGTCAATTCCAAACCTTCATCTTTAACAGAGTACCGAGCTAATTTTGTAGTTGTGGTTATTTACAATTTTTAAATCATTGATAACTAATGACATTTCTAAAATCAACAAAATGTGATAGATAATCAACTTTTAGACATAAAAAATAAAATCTAAAAGAACAATACCAAGAAACACAGACACTACATTTTTATAGCAGTCTCTCATAATGCTATTCAATCTTACTCTTTATTTTTTGTAGATAGAGCCATAGGCATGCTCCATTAAATAAGGGGCAATTTTATAATGATTTGTTAAGTGGGTGTGAGCAAAGGCTCTGTGGAAAAAAGGCACAATTCATTGTCAAATAACAAAAAAAAATGTGACGCTCACATAGAAATAAACTTCACAAGCACACATAAAACAAGAGGAGAAACTGAAGGTCATTTTACTTATTCATGTTCTTTTTGTAATTTTTTTAAAATTTATTTTACATCCCAGCTGAAGTTTCCCCTCCCATTTTTTCTGCCCAACTCCCCCTCACCCCCACCTTCCCTCCTCTGTTTCTGTTCAGAAAGGGGCAGACCTCCCAGGGATATAAACAAAGCATGGCCTATCAAGTTGCCCTAGGACTAAGCACCTCCCTTTGTATTGGAGGCTGGGTAAGGCAACCCAGTATGAGGAATAGGTTCCCCAAAGCTAGCCAGTGTGATAGGGTCAGGCCAAGCTACCACTGTTAGGAGTGCCACAAGTCAGCCAGTATCTCAACTGTCACATATGTGTAGAGGGCCTAGGTCGGTCCCATGCAGGCTCCCTGGTTGTCCGTTCATGAAGGTTATTTTTATCCTGTGCCCTTCTAGATGAGCCCTAGAACTATACTGAACTTTGTGTGTGGCTTTAATACACAAGCAACTTTATGTATAAAAAGTTAGATTTTATGTATTTAATTAGTTAGCTAGCTAGCTACAGTGTTTCTTTAGCTTACAGCTGATACATTTGCTATACATCGTTTTACGAGTTGAGTTTAGATGACTTTTCTCTAAATTTATTTCTTTCCATTTGCCTACAGTGAAGCCTATCTAGCCTTCTTCTTACCACCTACATAAGTATTTAGTGGAGCCGTTTTTAGTTTGATGCAATACTTAAACTTCATGTCATTTCAGAACCAGAAATTCCACTGTGCATTTTATCACCCAGACCTCATACTAAAGATGGCAATTTCAACACTGGAGAACTTAACAATTTGCATTGTTATGCTCAGAAATTTTTCTTTTACTTGACATTTGCTTTCTCAAAATAAGGGAGTTCTTTGCATTTTAAAGATGTCCTTTTTTTCTCCTAAAGTCTCAAAGTCGTGTCTTCCATGTATTTTAAGTTAGGCTGTGATGTTCTGTTCTGTGTGCTCTGCTGCTGTTACAGATGTGTGTTCCTGCCCTACCCAAACTGCACTTTTCACTGATGCAGGGTTGGGGAGGAATCTAGAGAATACCAGAAGTCCATGATGATCAGGCATCAGTGGGAATAATCATGGCAGCACACTATCATAATTGGCACTGAACACAGTGACCATCTTAGTGAGACATGCTCATTTATTTTCATCCCTGATTTCAGGAACTGAAGTCACCTGAAGCCATTTATCTTTTCTCCAGATCTAGGATTAAAAAGTAACAACAATTGAATGTTCCAGACTCAGTCTCATGATATTTGATTTCTTTGTTTCCTGCATTATTTTATTAGGTTTTCTGAGTACGCAAGCATGCAATCTTTGAGTAATAATGCAATAGCTTCTGTATTTCTAGTGTTTACCATTCTATTCATGTTTTTATATCAAATAAGATGAGTGTGTCTTTTTCACAACTGTGACAGCAGTATTCTGAGTATTCCAAGCCTAGTTATTAAATTGAATGTACACTTCATCCTTTATCATAATAGGTGCATTTTGTACTTGTATTTCACAATTTAAAATTAATGTTAAAATCAACTAAATATTTGTTCACTAAAAATAGGGCTCAATATTATAATCAAAGTTCTTAATATTAAACTCATTCATTGTATTGTATAAATCTGACTTTTAAGCAGTTATTTTAATCAATTTCTTGATTTGGGATTTAATAATAAACTAAGAACTGCTGTGAAAGGTAAGGAGAGGGCTAGATAGGCTTCGCTATAGGCAAAGGGAAATAAATGAATTCAAAGGTAAGCCACTGCCATGTGGTGATACACAGATTAATGGAGATGGGTTAAATTAATATGGAAGAGTTAGCCAATAAGAAGTTAGAGCTAATGGCCAAGCAGTGTTTTAATTAACACAGTTTCTGTGTGGTTATTTCAGGTGTAAGTAGTCGGGCAGCTGGGACAAACAAGGGGCCCTCTCCCTTCAACAATTGGCACTACCATGTGGTCAACTAACTCCACATAAAACCTGAGAGGGCTTAGAAAGAAATTCTAGGCATATATATATATATATATATATATATATATATATATATATATATATATATATATGGAGAGAGAGAGAGAGAGAGAGAGAGAGAGAGAGAGTTTAACATAGCTTTTTGCTGTTTGCTGGCAGCATGCTGCAGAGAGATTTTCCTGACTCAGCAGCCACAATAGGAAAAAAGTGGCTGTTTTAAAATGCCAGCTTTCTAGGCTATGCTGCCAGTGCAACCTCTGACTCTTTTGGGAGATGGAGTATTTGGATGGGATTTGTGAGCAAATTGCTCCGGCTTGCCTGATAGCAATGTGGACTGGCTGTGTGCCTGGAAATGGGTCACAGTGCTTGGCGCTCAGAGGCACAAGCGGCTCTGCCATGCTGGACTGGGTGGGGCAAGCAGGCACTGACCTATTGCCTGAGCAATGATGCAACTTAAGTTTTTAAGAAGAGCTTAGCATTTTAAGAAGTGCTCCTGGACAGTAAAGAATTACAGATTCACAATAGAACAGATTTAGACATAAATGAACTCTAAATTGGTTGCAGTATTGGATAAATGTATGTAGGCTTGGGAGAGAGAAGAAAAAAGAGTATAGAGAGTCATAAAATAAAGTTAATGCTTTAAAAAAAGGGTAAAGTCTTTAAAGAGGCAGAGTACAGATAGTCATAGATTAAAAGGAGTAAAGAAAAATAAGCCGCGTAAAAATGGAAAATTCACAGAGAGTCTGGATTGTGTTTTCTTTAAATTTTTTGACTGTGAAGGAGCTAAGTACAGAGAGACATTTTATTGTATGGGCTGCTAAGCTAAACCAGCATGTATATTATAAAGGTATTATAACTTCAGAATTTGGGTCTAAGGATATGATGCTTTAGAAAAGAGGTTCTTTTGTTTTCACAGAAGAGGAGAACCTGTGTATTGCCTCCAGGCAAATATGGTTTCATGGACTGAGGCCTCCTGAAAGGTTGCCATAAACACCCTCAAAAATTTTTTCACCCAACTGCTGGCTGAGATGAACCTAGCACACAGGATATACCATGAAAGACCTGATTAACAGTGCCCCGAGTCAGCAGGAAGAAGTATGAACAGTACTATGCCCATATTCCCAAATATTGTCTACAAATATTTGTTTACATTTAAATGGGGATATGATATAGATATGAATAATTTACATTGGTATGAATCTTGCTTTATTGATACGAATTTAAGGTCAATTTTGTTATATGTATATGTATTTCTGATCTTGATTAAGATACTATGATTGTGTAGTTCATTAAAAAATGTAATGTATAATTAAGAAATATAGGTTAATAGTCATCTATAATAGTCAAAATTATAGTCATGTTAGTTATATTTTCTAGATGTATAGAGATATATATCAATTAGTTAGGTATTTTTCAAATATTTCAGAGACTATCAGAATATGGGATTTAAATGTTTTAAAAATGTAGGACATTTCATGACAGTGAGACACATCTGCTCCTGGCAGCACCAAGCTACTTTGAGAGGAAGATGAACATCGAAGAGGCTCCTTAATCATTTGGGCAAGAAACTGTTCTTGCCTGGACTGTTGCATAAACTGGACATGAAGAACCCATAGAGAGAGGACTGCTGAACTTGCCTATAGATGAGATGATCCTTCAGGGTTCCTGATTCATAAAAGAGTCTGCGAGACATCCTGTAGGATACAGAAGAAAGTGACTAAACTGTCTTTGAAATTTCCTGCTTCATGGAAAAGTCTGCTGGGTACTATGGGCCTGAAGGCCAAGGATGGATGCCCCAATGGTACAGAAAAACCTTGGATGACTTTTCAGGCAGCAAGATGTCTTTGTCAATTCTAGAATTTTGAAAGTTGTTTATAATGGCCTTCCTGTTTATTTAGGTAATATAGCCTTCTAGAATCTTTGATGGAGTTGAAGAATTTATAGTTATAGTTTTTCTTAGTTATGATAAAAATAAAGTAGATAGGTCCCACGGAGCCGAACAGAGAGGAGCAGGCAACCCTCAGTAGGCCTGCTTTTGGGACCGAGAACCTCGCCCAACTAGCTTCCGCGGATTCATCTGGACCCTGTCCCGGCTGCACCTGAGCTCGGCCCACCCAGGCTGAGGCCTTGGGGGAAGGACAAGTCCCCTGCTAGGGGGCCTCCTTTGTCCCACGGAGCCGAGCAGAGAGGAGCTGGCAACCCTCAGTAGGCCTGCTTTTGGGACCGGGATCCTCGCCCAACCAGCTTCCGCGGATTCATCTGGACCCTGTCCCGGCTGCACCTGAGCTCGGCCCACCCGGGCTGAGGCCTTGGGGG